>OLKM01001274.1:53557-58557 GCA_900291075.1 Melanogrammus aeglefinus | reverse complement strand
AACGCCCTGTAAATAAAAACCAGCCCCGCACTCCCTCAACCCCCAACCCCCCACCTCCCCCCTCTCTTCCCCCAATCCCGCTCCTCGATCCAAACCCTGTCCCTGACGCGTCCATCGCAATCCGTTTAGATAAATACGCTTCAGAAAGACATTGGAGAGAGAGGGCGGGGGGGGAAGGAAAGCAGATTCCAGCATAAGTCGTTGACTCTGACCGCAGATGATACACAACAATCACCCCACTCGGGCCGAGGGGGGGCCACCCGCCTAATCCAATATCGCCGCTCCCCGCCAAACTAGTAAACTAATCTAACGCATTAGCCCCCCTGGCCTGGCATCTGCTGTCGTACGGGGGCCCCCACCTTTACCCCAACACCACCCGACCCAACACTTCCCCTTCCACAACCAACATCTCACTACACCGCCCCCCCCTCACCCCCACACACACCCAGCCACCCTCCCTCCCTCCTTGTGGAACTGGGGGAGTGTGCTAGCCATTTGTCGCGTGTTAGCGATAAGAGTCCCCCCCCCCAACCCCCCACAAAGAACAAGCAGAGGAATAGATATATCGTTCTTATTCTTCTTTGAATTCAAGCCGGCTTAAAGCATCTATTTTATTCCCCAACGCTGAATCCTCTGATACCACGTCCATATACCTGTCTCTTAGCGCAATCTGAGATTAAGGTCAATCGGAAAGTAGGTGCATGGGGGGGGGGGGGGGGGGGGGGTGTTAAAGTTGAGACTTTAGCGTTCACAAGTCGAGGAGGCTTAGAGAGCTCTGTCTCTCTGGTTCGGCGAGAGAGGAGAGCTGGGCTAACAATGTGGATTCTTAATATTTGATCTTAGAATAGTTGACAGGAGATTTCTCTCTCTGTCTCTGTCGCTCTCGTCGCTACGTGGTCCTGTCACGGGTATAAATACCCTGGCACACTGACAAGGGAAAGACGTGGTGTTTTTTTAACTCGCTGCAGCTGATGGACACAAATCCTACCCAATCACGTCACACGTTGCCCCCCAAAACCCCCCCTTCTCGCTCTACCCCAAACACACACACACACACACCCACACATAAAGGGAAAAAAATCTTTCCACACAAACACACACACATGCATGCACACACACGCGCATAGAAACACACACACACACATACACACACACACACACACACACACACACACATACATGCACACATACACACACACACAAAGACAATCACGCACACACAAACACACGCACACACCCAGACACACACACACAAAGACAATCACGCACACACAAACACACGCACACACCCAGACACACACACACACATCTGTACAGAAATCGACAAATGGACAAAATACGAAGCCCGATTTCCGAGTCTGTGTTTCACTGGCTACTGGCATTGGAATTTGTTGTTGTGTCTTTTTTCCTTACAGGTTGTGCCAAGTGGTGGAAATCTTTTAAGGTCCAACTTGGAGCAGCTGCCGTTCTATTTCCTCTACTTTTTCTTAAAAAACGACTTGAGTTAGTTATCTTCGGGGCCAGGGAAGAGATGGCGGGCTAATGGCAAGACGCCCCTTCCCTCGCTTAAGGCCTGGCTGTGGAGCCACGTCTTCTGGTGCTAAACTTCAGAACTGAAGAGTGGCGGGCAAATGCTGCCAGGATGCCGCATTAAAAATACCGTTTGAATCGATTGTGTTGGTGAATATATATTTTCCGCGCACAATTGCTATCGTATTTATTGACTTCAGTTTGTGACTTTTTATTAGCTGCAAAACAACGGGTTTTAAATTGTGCTTTAAAATCCGGAACTAGGATTTGAAGAAGTTTACTGTACTGTATTATGATAAAAATTGAAGGGTCAAATTTACATCTGTTTAAATATCTGTTCCAAAAGGAAACAATTGTTTACATTTGTTCGCCTTACAAAAAGTGCAATCTGGATACGATTCTTTATAGTGTACTTACAGCTGTACATACACCTGCAAGTACCTATCCACACATGCTATTACTCTGTGCTATTCTGTGTATATTGTACTCGATAACACTCTATACTATGCTATAGTTCACTCGTGTGTCTATAATTAATTCATTGTTAGTGCAGTAATTTTTCTAAATCTTTGGCTACCTGCCGGGTCTGGGACTTAATAGGAAGATCAGATGAAGCTGTGTACATCGACACACACACACGCACATACACACAGACACATATACACCACACACACACACACACACACACACACACACACACACACACACACACACACACACACACACACACACACACACACACACACACACACACACACACACACACACACACACACACACACACAGACACACACATACACACACACGTACACAGATACATACACACAATACACAAATCTTTTTGCTCTTTGATTTTGGAAGTTAGACCGGAGGTCAAGGGGCTGGCGGAAGCACCACAGTATACTGTACGTATGATGATATCTACTTCAAAAAACGACATGGTTCACGGAGATTTGAGCAAGACAGACAGACACACTAGACAGAAGGATCCAGGGATACAAGAAGGCTTTTGTCAGGCACAAATAAACCACATTAGTTTTGCGTGATGTTAAAATAGGCAGTGGTAACTTCGTACCTGATACTGGCAGTATTGAGCCAGGAATGGAAACACCCCATTGGTTTAAATTTAAATTTAAAACAGCAACCATAAGTCCACCCAACTCAGTATTTAGGTCAATGAATTTATGTGAGCGATAGGATGGAAAGGAGGGGGGGGGACTTCATAAAGAAAAGGAAAGAGGGTTAGGCTTAAATCACCAATAACTATGCCAAGCAGCTTTTCTTTTGTTAAAGAAAGCAACGAAAGATTTACATGACAAATGAAATATTTTTTAGTGTAAGAGGGCAGGGCGTGAAAGAATATGGTTTTGGAATTGATTTGAATGATGATCTATTCTTGCTATTCAAGCGACATCATAAAATCCTAAGCACAAAGGTTGGCATTAACATTTGAATGCTGGTATGTGGTGCTGCCATTGCGTCTAACGGCAATTTAAGGCTAAGTATTTTCACTAATTGATTTTTGTTTCACTAAATGGGTGCTTATTTTTGGTGCAGCATGTTACCAAGAAACCATCAGAACTTCGGGGGATGTTGACACAGAAATCTCAGCAGCTCTTTTTTTTTAATTGTGAGTCAGTGTGTGTGTGTGTGTGTGTGTGTATGTTTGTGTGCTTGCGTGCAGGGGTGTGTGTTTGTGTGTGTGTGTGTGTGTGTGTGTGTGTGTGTGTGTGTGTGTGTGTGTGTGTGTGTTGTGTGTGTGTGTGTGTGTGTGTGTGTGTGTG
The DNA here is from genome assembly GCA_900291075.1 of Melanogrammus aeglefinus. NCBI lineage: Eukaryota > Metazoa > Chordata > Actinopteri > Gadiformes > Gadidae > Melanogrammus > Melanogrammus aeglefinus. The sequence goes on along the minus strand of OLKM01001274.1, from coordinate 55,243 downwards.
TGTGTGTGTGTGTGTGTGTGTGTGTGTGTGTGTGTGTGTGTGTGTGTGTGTGTGTGTGTGTGTGTGTGTGTGTGTGTGTGTGTGTGTGTGTGTGTGTGTGTGTGTTGTGGTGGTGTGTGTGTGTGTGTGTGTGTGTGTGTGTGTGTGTGTGTGTGTGTGTGTGTGTGTGTGTGTGTGTGTGTGTGTGTGTGTGCGAAAGTCCTGAAAGCATCATAAGGATATATATATACAGTATATTCTAAGTACGCCTACATGATGAATTTATTACCGAAATGAACGACTTTCAACAAGTTTTTGCCAAGTAATTTGGCCGACTTTACAAAATTGCCACTCACCGCCATACAATTGGTTCTCAAGCCATATCCTATAAGGTTTAATCTGGATTTGAAACAAGCAGGGAAAAAAAATGCTCCAGTGCTTCTTGCACATGGACCATGCAAACAGCCGGTTCCCCAACCTGGATAACAGAAAAGAACGACCGATATAAACAGAAGACAGATCAGATCAGATCTATGGTAGGCAAAAGGAGATATAAAACCATAGCAGTAAAACCATGCATGCAGTCTAAGAGCCTCACTGACAATTGACACAACCAGAGTCTGTTCAACGATACAAGACATCATAGATCGTTTCGATCAAAGGTCATCATAGATGACCTTTGCTTATGAACGTTCTCTTGAATCCCACAAACCCCTAATGACTGTAAAGAAGCCAGGTAATGAATTGTGCATTTTAATTGTAATGCATACTTCCTTGAATACAAAAGAAAAGTAATTCAAACAATTTGTCGAAACTTTTTTTTTCATCTCAATAATAATCAATCACATAAGCCAACCCTTCTTTCTTCAAATTCATTTTCTTTTTCGGTTTTCAGGGCAGTTGCTTGTCTGTCGTTTTTCGATATTTATTAGTATTCCCAAGTATTGGGAAAAAAATAAAGAGATAGTTATACCATATTTTAGATGCGTCTCAAGCACAGACTATAAAGTAACGCACTTCTCAAGTTGTTAATTGAATGCTTAGCACAACATGCCTCAACACATTCCAGGCAGGACTGGAAAACAGCGGGAGCTGCTAGCTAAACAGCGTAGCGCTAAAGAGCCCGAGTCAAACGCCTGCGGCTCTCCATGCTAACCTGTCTACACTGAAACATTTCTAATTTCACATCTAATAAAAGCCTATTGTGGGGGCTCAGCGTGGGATTTCTTTGAATGTTGATGGGAACGGCATCCGCGTGATGATAGCACACGCTAACTGTTAGCCTCCCCCTTCGCTAACCCCCTGAAGCCATATCATCCCTGACAGTGTAGGTGTAGGTTCGGGTCATCATCCCCCCCCCTTCCCCCCATCTGTAATGTGTTAATGCATTGAATGCCACACTCAACGGCGAATGACAACGGCCCATTCTGAGCAGCGCTGCATTCTGTCGACATCTGAGCAGCAAATTAACAGGCAAGAAGAGTACGGCTTCTAACAATACCTCATCACCTTCAGGCCATATTTAATTTTCACGTTGAAGAAATAAACCCCATGCCCATTTCGCACTTTCTCTCTCTCTCTCTCTCTCTCTCTCTCTCTCTCTCTCTCTCTCTCTCTCTCTCTCTCTCTCTCCTCTCTCTCTCTCTCTAATTCTCTCGCTCTCTCTCCACAGTCACGGCAATCCTCTCTCTCTCTCCCCCTCATGTC
>OLKM01001274.1:42938-45092 GCA_900291075.1 Melanogrammus aeglefinus | reverse complement strand
TGGTGACACAGTCGGTTGACATGATTTGATGTGTGTGCCCGCGTGTACACACATGCACACACATACACACGGGCACGCACGTGCACACAGTGCGTGCACTCACACAGACACTGCCGCGGTACAACTTGGCCAAAGTAACCCGGAGGTGTGAGCTATGCACAGAGTTTGCAGCACACTTTAGCACTCTCTTGTTGTCATTGTACACTACAGCAATGTCTGATTTATTTTACAAAATGTGTACATTTGTAAGGACAGATGGACCACTGAAGAAGGGCTGGGGATTATTATTTCAGTGAAATGTTTAGTGGTTAGTTCCTTTTGGACAACCAACTCAAAATTATCTCTAAATGTGAAGAAACTCAAAACCAAATTAATGTCCAATTGCAGTCCTTCAAATTATTTTATCGGCCTTGCTCCTTAAGTTCATGACCTTTAGTTTGACAAGCTTGTACATTGAAAGTAGTAAGACAAGGCAATCATTACAAAAAACTGATGACGACAAGTTCCTGAGTTGACTATAAAGTCAAGTGGAGTGTGAAGGTTCTCCTTGTACAGTAGATAACGCTCACAAAACCCTTGGCCTGTTGGAGAGGATTGTTTGTAAATTATAAATAAATGAAATAGCTGCCTCTTGATTCAGATTATATCTGGCCCACGAAAACAATTTATTTAAATTGTGGAATACAGGAGATTTTTGTTTAAAGAGTCCAGGGAAAACATGTTTCATAACATTTGTATTGTGTATATCACATTTTTTTAGTATCTATGTGACATATGATCAATAATACGTATGATTGGCAACAAAATAATTGTTACAATCCAAATAGTGGAATTACATTTCTACAGAGAAATTTGCATTCATGGAAACAGTTTAGTACTCATTTTGGTGAAAAAACCAACAATCAGAATACATTCAGTGTGTAAGCAGACTTCTTTATTCCCAAATAAAAATTTGTAGCCAATCCTTTTTTAGGATTATGTTTGTTGACAATGGCTTTTGTCACATTCACAGAATGAATTTGCAGTATGTTGCCCTCATCTGTCACTGATCAGATCTTTTCAAGCCAGTATGATCAGAACAGATGACCTGGAATCGGATCCTTTGCGAGGCAAATCCAGGAACCCTCTGATACGTTTATCGAGGTGTCATGCCATGAACAAAAAGGCCAACGGTGACCAATGGTCTCCAAACGGTTCTGTTGTACATGGAAAAGAATCAATGTGCAAAGGATGATCTTTCATTGATACGAGAAAGTGGAGTTTTGACGCTATAGACTAAGCCATAGAGGATTGGAGCTCAGTGAAATTTAAGCTTGGACGGCAAAATTGACAGCACCCCTCGTAATCGAACACACCCATGCCATGAAACACATCCTGTCATCGAACACAACCATCGCAATCAAACGCATCCCCTGCCATCGAACGCGACCCCGCCATCGAATGCACCCATGTTATGGAACGCACCCATGTTATGGAATGTACCCATGTTATGGAATGTACCCATATTATGGAATGTACCCATGCTATGGAATGTACCCATATTATAGAACGTACCCATATTATGGAACGCACCCATATTATGGAACGCACCCACGCCATCGAACGCACACAACCATGTTAGGGAACGCAGCGATGTTATGGAACGCACTCACGCCACTGCGTCCGACGGCTCAGAAGGATTCTTTATTCTGACGGCTGTGCCTCCCATCCGAGTGAGAGTGCCTGATAGACCGCTCATTAGACACAAGGTCCACGGCCTCCCCCCGGAGCTGACAAGGGGTGCAGTGGCTCTTAACCGGAGTCCGCGAGTCAAGATGTGGGTGTAGAGGAACGTTAACCCATGGCCAATCTTTTTTCCCAAGTTTTTAAAGAGACAGTCGTCAGGGTCAACCCTCCTCTTAAACAATGCTTTGTAGCCGAGGTTCATGGAGATGAGAGAAGGGGGGGTGGGCACCAGAGAGCGAGACAGACACAAAGAGAGAGGGAATATGGTTCGTGGCAGGCCGCGATCGCTGCTCCTCTTTATAGTGGCGTCCTGGGATTGAACAGGAGGGGGGAGTGAAAGGGGGGGCCCGACGCATACAAATATTGTCGATCGACTCGCGGTATCGAGGGGGAGCCTTTGTATATAGACTGGAGCTCACCACTATCAGA
>OLKM01001274.1:22938-27938 GCA_900291075.1 Melanogrammus aeglefinus | reverse complement strand
GATTGACTTTGAGTTTAACTGCTGCAGAAAAAAAACACAATTACAGAATCTCACGGGAAAACCCAGGCCTGTCACGCTGTCTCCACCTCCGACCGACGCAAGTTGCACCCCCTCTTCTGAGACCAGCCGTCCTTCCTTGTCTCTGGCCTTCCATACATACCTCCATCTGCTCAGTGGTTCATCCCTCCATCCATCCTCCTATTCATCCAATTATTTAACCGTAAACGTATTCATTTATATATCCGACCAGACATCAGGAAATATTATTTATCTTTCCATTCATTCATTCATCCATTGATCTGACCAACCATCTATTTATCTAGCCATTCATTTCTTTAACTGCCAATTCACTCTACCAATTAATCATCCATATACCTTACCACCCAAACCTTCATCAGTCCTCATATTCATCCACATTTTTATCCATCCATCAGTCTATTCATTCATGAAATTATCTCGCTAACCATCCATCCATCCATTTGTTCAGAGGTACTGTAATTCAGGGTTGGTTACCCTTTAAATAAACGGCATGTTACAGTGTAACTAACTAACTATACTGTAACTTCAAATGTAACTATTGTGTAACAAGCACCGTAACTACATGTATCAGCAGTTTCTTGATAGTTGATAACATAACAGAACAGCATTTGCGTTCACAGTGTGGTTAGAGCCAGATGTTACAGTTAAGGTAAGGTGACCTGCCAAATGATTGTACGGTTTGGGTTAGGCTAATCTCCAATCCAGCAGTCCTGCTCGCAAACGGCAGAAGTTCTGGGAATGACAGCTCAGAGCCTCTTCCGGAAACACACACCTCCAACGGGCAGAGTTATGCCTTGTTTCCCGCATCGTTACGGAGATATCCTACCAGATAAAACTAATTCGCTCAAGTGGATGAAGCCTTCGGGAGGGGATTTAAGCAAGTGTAATTCCTAAAGTGGCTAGTCTACATGGTGTTGATTTGAAACCATACAGATCCTTTTAACAATTGACTACCGCTGGCCTAGTTTGTGTTCACCAATTACACGCTCACAGATTTCCTCCTCCAGCATGATTGGTCGAGGCAAGCATGAAGCGGGAGGAAGTGAAACGCCCCGTTCACAGAGATCTGAGCATTTCTGCCCTCAGACTTTAGATTTGATTCTAAGGTAAGGCTGTTCCACTACAGCCATTATACATTAAGAGCATACCATTGCATGTCATTACACTGCTTATTCCATGTGTAATTAAACAGTAACAATAAGACACTGTCATGTAAGGGGGTTCAACAAAGCAAGGGTTCAGCGTACAAGTTTTGCAAGGCCGGGTAATAATGATGTACTTGAATTCATTAATTAATTACAGAAAAACATAATTTAGATGAGAAGGGATGAAGTGATTTCTGCTATATCTACAATGTTTTATAGATGTTGTATATGAAGTATCGGTACTCAATATGTCTAGGGCAGTTTTGGGGTTACCATGTAACATCCATCAAACATTTAAACATAGAAAATGTCACTATAGCCCCTCCCCCTCAATTCAAAATAAATAACTACCAGTAGTTAGTAGTTAGCTCAGAAAGGGTGTTTTGTTTTCCTGTTAACACAATATCTTTTTTACGATTTCAAGTCTTCAAAAATTTGAGGTCAGGGTCAGATGTTTACTGTTTCTGTCTTCAAGAGCCATTCATACAATCCTCTCACATTATAAAACGTCTCCCCCCGCCCCCCCAAAAAGTGTGAGTCAATCAAAGGCTAGAAGTTAAGTACATTCTATGGATCGTCTCCAACCCACTCACTGCTGCCTGATAATGTATCATAATGCATGTCCTTCCCTGATGTCATTAGGATAATGGACCGCTTAATTTGTACGTGTATGATACACTCAGAACGTGTTAGCATTTTTCATGAACGCTCTTTAAGTGCTGTCCACCTCCTCTTTGTCTAAAGGCCTGGGCCTTTTCTTTTATTCCATCTCTCAGAATGCCAAGTTTCCAGCAGAAATTGATGAGCTCAAATTTGATCAAAGTAACTAAGCTAATTCTCCACAAATAAAACTGTAGCATGAACAAGGGGGTATAGCTAATTTTGTCTCCCAGAATGACAAGTTTCAACAATAAATTGTTGCGGTCAAATTTGATCAAAATAGCTAAGCTTATACTCCAGTACCATGGGAGAGGGGGTATAGTTAAAAGGAGTCCAGAAACCTCTGCTCTAGAACTTGTGGGACTTGGGTACCTAATCCCAGCGCTCCAGTAAAACTGATCGTGGACTCCCGGAGAGCGCCACAAAAAGTTGATTTTACATTGAAAACAATCAATGCGTCTGGTGGTTGATTATCGAGGCAGCGTCTGATTCACTCATGGCTCCGGTGGAGATGGGCAGTGAGGCGAAATCAAAGGCGGCGAAATTTGACTCGAGTTTCGTGACCCTTAACACGTACACGATTGTGATTCAAATGGTTGCCACTAAGGGTAGTGACGCTCTCTCTCTCTCTCGCTCTCTCTCTCTCTCTCTCTCTCTCTCTCTTCTCTCTCTCTCTCTCTCTCTCTCTCTCTCTCTCTCTCTCTCTCTCTCTCTCTCTCTCTCTCTCTCTCTCTCCTCTCTCTCTCTCTCTCTCTCTCTCTCTCTCTCTCTCTCTCTCTCTCTCTCTCTCTCAATTCAATTCAAAAAAGCTTTATTGGCATGACTATTGGTAAGCCAAACAGTGTTGCCAAAGCATTACAGTATTACAAATAGAACGTCAGAACAATATGTACATATATCAACCTGTAACAATATAACATAACATACAGATGTACATATAGAATTAATAGTAAAAAAAAAAGAAAAAAAAAGAATGTCATTCAATTAATGAAATGAAAAGCTACATAAAACGCATTATAGGTTACTAATAATCAGTAATCAATCAGTAATCTCTCTCTCTCTCTGGGGTTTGGCGGTTCAATACCCCCAGCTGCTTACCCTGAGCAAGGCACTTAACCCCTGACTGTTTGCGACATGCTTGTGCAGAGAGTGCCAGAGCCTGTTTATGGCCAATGCTTTACCAGTTCATCCTGATGAACCTATAGCATTAAGCTTATCAGAGAGATAATATGAAACATTTAAAATAAATCGGCACTAAAGTAATTATATTTTCAGTATCTATATACAGTTAATGCATATAGATCTATATAGTTGTGGGGGGACGTGCAGCGTCTGGCCTGTAGGGGGAGTATGGAAGTACACAGGGAGTGTGTATTTATATGCCTGCTTTGTCTTGTAGTGAGAAGGATCGGGAGCAGAGAGACAGGGGCGATCACCTCCAGAGATCGCCTGGAATGCACCCTTTGACCGCTTTGAGCGGAGTTATGATTTACGTTTAACGACTTGTGTTATGTTGGACTTCTGGGCAATCAAAATAAAAGGACTTTCTATTGGAAAAGCAAACCTGGTGTCCAAGCGCTCTGGGAACTTGTTACAGTGGCGCCCATCGTGGGGCTGAGCGCAGAAGATGGACCAGTCACCACTTGTGTGGGTGCTCGGGAATCTGGCCCAGATGTCCGAAGTGACAGAGCCAGTTACAGCACGCACAGAACGAGCTGCTCAGTCCTTGGCGGTCAATCGGGCTGTTCTTCATGAGCTCCTCACCTCCGGAGGAAGCAGCGGTGAACCCAGAGGGGCAGGAGCCATGGTCCACATCCATGTCCCGGAGATGGGGGAGGCGGACGACGCTTAGGCCTTCCTAGAGACCTTCCAGGGAGTAACCGAGGTCTCTAGGTGACCTCGTCAGAAGTGGAGGTCAACGTCTCCTGCCACTCCTTACGGGGGAGGCCCAGCTCGCAGCCCACACGGTCTGCCGGCCGGGGCCCAACGAGACTACGACACTGTCGCCAAGGCCATCCGGGACCAGCTTGGCCTAAATCCTGAGGAACATTGATGCCGGTTTCAGGCGTTGATGTTCATAGAGGGGGACCAACCCTTTGATAATGCCCAGCAGCTGCGGGACCAAGCGAGGTGCTGGCTGGTCCCGGACCGGAACACGCCGGAGGAGGTCGTTGAACAGGTAGCCCTGGAGAGGTTTATCGAGGGGCTTCCTGCCAGAACCTCCGCCTGGGTCCGGTACCACCGCTCCAAGAGCCTCTCGGCAGCTGTCGACCTCGCAGAGAGCCACCTGCCCCCCCCACCCCCTCCGACAGCCCAGCGATCACCAACATGGTCACAGGGGCCCTGTCTCCTCCCCACGGTCCCGGCAAGGCGTACAGTATCCTGGTGAGGATATAGCGGTGTACGCACCAGGCGCTTTTGGATTCGGGCTGCATGCAGACCATGATCCATCAGTGCCTGGTGCGGTCCGAGACATTGGTGGAGGCATCTATCATTCCGGTGAGGTGTAAACACGGGGATGCTCACGAGAATCCCTTGGTCCCTATCGAAATTTGTTATGAGGGGGAAAAAGCATAGAGTCAAGGCGGCGGTTAGTTCGAGGATTGAGGCTGGGTTTCCACAACTGTTAGGGGGACTACGGGGGTGCGTACACGACAGGTACAACATGTAAGTCGGGTGCTGTGTTCTGTGCTGATGCGGGGGCGTCCAATACTGTCCACGGACCAGGGGAGGCAGGGGGTCCTCAACCCAAGGTCCCAGCGCTGAGGTTCCCACCGGTGGAGGATTTCCCCCTCGAGCAGTCTCGTGACGCTACCCTATGCTCAGCCTATGACCAAGTGATAGCCATTGATGGTACTCGGGTACAGCCAGACGCAGTGCTGACTTACCCACACTTTGGCTGGTTAGGGATAGGCTTTATTGGGTGGGTCATGACACCCAGAGTGAGGAGGTTGTCACCAAAATGCTGGTACCCAGGAGCCGCCAGGAAATGGTTTTCCAGGCGGCGCATTATAACCCAATGGCAGGGCATTTGGGGTACGATAAAACACTCAACCGGATAATGGCTCGGTTGAATGGCCCCCTTAAACAGCAATGGCATGGATATTATCGGATATTGGATATCTAATGGATATTATCCATTAGAACTTTCCACAC
>OLKM01001274.1:0-13444 GCA_900291075.1 Melanogrammus aeglefinus | reverse complement strand
GGGGGATTGGGGGCGTTTGGAGTGGTGTGGCGGGGGTGGGGTCGCTGTCGGTGCTCGCCATCTCCAGCCTCCTCCCATAATCTTCTCGGCGCGATAGAGAGAGCTTAGCGGCTTTTCGCGGCGCTATCCCGGTTCCCCGATGTCATTATATCGCGTGCGTACCGGCGGCCCAGGGTTTCAAACCCGCGTGCGGCTTAGCTGATCTTTTTTGCGCATTCTTTGAAAAAAAATTATTGCGACGGAGGGACTTACTTGTGTCTTTCTGTTCCAAAGCAGGAACGATGGCCTGAGGTTTTGCATAAATGTACTTCCTGGCCAGGGAAGTACTTCCTGGCCAGGGTCATTAGTGTGTGGAGAGGACGGCATGCGACAGTTTTGATAGTGGTGAGATAGCAGGAAGGAACTTCGAAGAGAAGTATATCCGTTCTGAGCACCAAGACCACCATTCACCTCTCAGGCCGCTTTCTACACCACCATCACCTAAACCACGTTTGGCTCTATCTGCCAAATAAAAAAGGGGGAAGAGGGGGGCCGTGGTCGTCCAGGTGCGGTCAACTTTAACTTCATCTCAACCTTCGTGTGCGTGTGCACACCGGACAACGTGCCAGGCAGAGACGGGCAAAAAAAGGGGTTTTCTGATCAGGCAACGGTTAGCTCTCCCTCTCCCTCCTCACCCTCTCTCCCCCTCTCTCTCTCTCTCTCTCTCTCTCTCTCTCTCTCTCTCTCTCTCTCTCTCTCTCTCTCTCTCTCTCTCTCTCTGCTCTCTTCTCTCTCTCTCTTCTCTCTCTCTCTCTCTCTCTCTCTCTCTCTCTCTCTCTCTCTCTCTCTCTCTTCGGCATACACTTTGTTTACTCTCACACAGAGTCGCTGATGAGCACTTTAACGGGAGTCACACTCGAGACCCAAACCCCTCCGGGACAGCTACCCCCCCCCCCCCCACCCTTCTCCTTTCTTTCCCATCGCTACCCCCACCTCATTACCTTCTGTACCTGATGGGCTCTCACGCACTCTCTCTTTCCAACCCCCCCCTCCATCTCTCTCTCTCTCTCTCTTTCTCTCTCTCTCTCTCTCTCTCTCTCTCTCTCTCTCTCTCTCTCTCTCTCTCTCTCTCTCAAATTTAAATTCAAATTCAAAGTGCTTTATTAGCATGACAGTATTTGAATACAGTTACACAAGAATAATTGTATATATAACATAATATTAATATTATTATTATTAATATAATAATAATAATAATAATAATAATAATAATAATAATAATAATAATAATAATAATAATAATAACAACAATAACAACAACAACAACAACAACAACAATAATAAAATAAATAAAAGTCAGAATGAATCTCTCAGGTTATGTCATTTCAGGACATATTGCAGCAGCAGGACCTTCACCAAGAAGAATTGCACCTCTCTCTCTCTCTCTCTCTCTCTCTCTCTCTCTCTCTCTCTCTCTCTCTCTCTCTCTCTCTCTCTCTCTCTCTCTCTCTCTCTCTCTCTCTCTCTCTCTCTCTCTCTCTCTCTCTCTCTCCCTCTCTCATATTTATCTATTTTTCACCGGGGCGTTGCAGGGTTACAGTTTTGAATACCAAAGTTGAGACATGATTATCACCTCTTAATACCGAAATTACCAGGGCTTTGAGTTTATATCTTTTTTTGCCGGCATCCTTGCCATGGCGGGTTTGTCGTTTGGTTTATCCCCCCCCCCCCCTCTCTCTCTCTCTCTCTCTCTCCTCTCTCTCTCTCTCTCTCTCTCTCTCTCTCTCTCTCTCTCTCTCTCTCTCTCTCTCCTCTTGACTGCCACCGCCGCCACCGCCACGTAGCGCCCCGTGGCAGCGACATCTTTATCTCCCCATGTGCTCCTAGTTTTAAAACCTTTACCCCTGCTGTTTGAAAAATATTTCTCATTTTACTCCCCCATGGTGCGTCGAAATCCCCATAGGCGAGCCATTAGTGAGCTCTCTGCCTTTCCCAAACACTTATTACTATCAGCCGCACTTCTGGAGCTGCCTCATTGACTTTTGGTAAATTATGCAAATAAGGTGATGTCGGAACATATAGTTTTGCTGTTGTTGTTTTTTTTTTCGCGGGGCTTTGGTTTTTTCTCCTCGCTGCGACTGTGCACGTTTGCACAGCACTTTCCCCCGTCGCTCAGCCGCCACGCCATTAGAGTGAGGAGGCACATCAGCAAGATTTATGCATCAGTGACAAATTATAATGCTTTGTCGCTAATTTTTTTTCTCTTCAACCCCCTCCCCCCTCCCCCCGCCCTTCCTCTCCTTCTGCAACTAAGGTTCCTCTTCTCCTTCCTCCTCTTCGTCTTCCTCCGCCTCTTTCATCTCTTCTTCTTCTTCTTCTTCTTCTTCTTCTTCTTCTTCTTCTTCTTCTTCTTCTTCTTCTTCTTCTTCTTCTTCTTCTTCCTCTTCCTTTTTGCCACTTGCGTTTCATTCACTTCTACGTTTCCTTTTCCCTTTGGCGGCGTTGCGCAGCGATGGGGGTTTTGTCCGTTGGAGGGAAGGGATGGAGGGGGAGGGTGTCCATGTTGTATTTATTGATGTATTTATTTCTTTATTTCTTTATTTCTTTATTTTTTTCCGTATAAATGCCTGAGTTGACAGTTAACGGCAGAGATGGAAGGAGCTGGTGCCTGCACCGAGTTTGCCTCTGAAGTTGTGGGAGTGGACTCCCCCACTGAACAGGCACTCGCCTCATGATGGATAAACTCATTTTACATTATGATCCACAACGAGGGAGCTGAAATGGGAGCTTTTGAGCCACTGAACGTTCTTTTGTTTAATCCACTCGAAACATGCAGTATTATTTGTTGAAATTTGAGAATTATTCTGTTCTGCGATAATTTAATTGAGTATTACGATTATGCGGAAGTCTTACACCTGAACGAGCTTCAAACAGCTTCTTCGCAGATTAATTAAATCCATCACTTTGATTAATTTGATTGATAAAATGAATCACTTGGTGGATTAACATCCACCATGACAGCTTACTTTTCAAGTGTTACGTTGATGTTATCTGCATTAAATATGTTGCTCATATTTCATTCAATAAGCAAAATAATGGTTGACACACAGACAATGTGACGTAAAGCTCCTTCCTGCTAGACTTAGCAGCGGAGTGTTGCGTAGCGCCAGGTTGCCTTGCGTAGCGCCACATAGGCTCGCGTCCTATAGCCGCGTAGCAAAGCTAAATTGTCGTTAAGCCTATTGCGTTGATACATTGACGCTGTGTAATTGAAGAGGAAAAAATTATCATTCGATAGAAACACATGTGGTTTAAATTTGGAATTTATATTTAAAGACATGAATCCATGTTTCAACTATCAGCAATGCAATACCACTCTTTGTGTCTACGTATCCTCGGCCTGCACACACTCCACTCTCTCTCTCTCTATACTCTCCATACACTTTCAACCTGATGTACTTTCGCTTTCACTTCGGCGTCTCCTAAATCCATTAGGGCGGTCTCCCTACGCTTGCTGGTGATCAAACAGCCCCCTGCTCTCTCCGACGACTGTGAGGATGATGATGATGATGATGATGATGATGATGATGATGATGATGATGATGATGATGATGATGAGAACGATAACGATGGCGGCGGTGATAACGATGGCAGGGATAATGATGGCGGTTGCGTCGGCGGTTTGGGTCATATGGCCGGCAGACCTCCTGCGTGTCAAGGTGCTCACGCTACGTGTGAGGAAAGGACCCCCACTTGGAAAGGGAGCAAGGGGAGAGGGCTGGAAACACATGCACAGACACAGACATACACACAGTCGCACACACACAAATACATACTTAGACACACAGACATTCACAGTCACACTCGAACATACACATACATACACACACACATACTAACATTCTTCTGCACATTCAAACTCACACATACACAAACACATACCATACACACATTCACATTGACACACAAAGAAACACACACACACGTACACTCAAACACTGTGACAAACACACACACACACACATGCACACACTCACACTCTATCATACACATACACACACTCACACACACATTTACACTCACACACTTACACGCACACTCAAACACACACAAACACACACACATTCACATTTGCACACACAGACATACGCACACACAAACACTCACGCTCACACAGACACACCAACATTCACAGACACACACTCACACAGTCACAAAATCAGAAGAAAAAAAGTCAATCCTGCCCCTGGATCAGATGTGCGACTCAGGAGTCTGTGTGTGCCCAGCGTCATACTGCTTTCCACTCTCCTTCTCCTCCTCCTCCTCTTCCTCCTCTTCCTACCCCTTCACCTCCTCCTCCTCCTCCTCCGCCTTCTCTTCCTCCCCCTTTTCCTCCTCATCTTCCTCATCATCCTCCTCCACATCCCCCCCCTCCCCGCCTCTCCCCTTATCGTATAATTGTGTGGAAGGTGTGCCTAGTTGAGGAGATGGTCCATTTCAATGGGCAGATTAGGGCCTGCGAACGACTGACAAATCCCCGTAACCCTGTTGAGTCTCTCTCTCCCTCTCTCCTGGCAATCGTCTCCCAACCAAGCGGGCGGGCAAGGGGGTGAGAGAGAGAGAGAGAGAGAGAGAGAGAGAGAGAGAGAGAGAGAGAGAGAGAGAGAGAGAGAGAGAGAGAGAGAGAGAGAGAGAGAGAGAGAGAGAGAGAGAGAGAGAGTGAGAGAGATAAGAGAGAGAGAGAGCAACAGCGGAGGGAGAGAGATTTGAGAGCGAAGAAAGATGAGAGAGAGAGACAACAGCGAGGAGAGAGAGATTGAGGATCAAGAGAGGAGAGAGAGAGAGAGAGTCGAGGAAGAGAGAGGAGAGAATAGAGAGGAGATAGAGAGAGAAGAGAGAGTGAGAGAGAGAGAGAGGACAGAGAGAGAGAGAGAGAGATGAGAGAGAGAGAGAGAAGAAGGAAAGATAGAGAGAGAGTAAGAGGAAGAGATAGAGAGAAGAAAGAGAAGAGAGAGAGAGAAGGAGAGAGGAGAGAGAGACAAGAGAGAGAGAGAGAAGAGAGAGACGAGATAGATAGAGATGGAGAGAGAAGAGGAGAAGAGGAGAGTAAGAGGAAAACTCTCCTGGCAATCGTCTCCCAACCAAGCGGGCGGGCAAGGAGAGAGAGAGAGAGTAAGAGGAGAGAGAGAGAGAGAGAGAGAGAGAGAGTAAGAGGGAGAGAGAGGAGAGAGAGAGAGAGAGAGAGAGAGAGAGAGAGAGAGAGAGAGAGAGAGAGAGAGAGAGAGAGAGAGAGAGAGAGACAGAGACAGAGTAAGAGCGAGAGCAGAAGTCGGTCGAATTACAGGTTGCAAGCTTGTCCCCCCGTCCCCCCGTCCCCCCGTCCTCCCGTCCCACTCCCCCTTCCCTCTCAGTAGGAGGAGGGAATGACAGGGCCGTCATTTGGGGGTCTCAACGCAGGGCCACCTCCGGCGTTGTTGTGACAACCGGTCATTAGGCGTCACCGGCACGCTCTCAGCTGCAGCTTTTTGGGGGAGCAGATGCAAATGGATTTAAATGGGCGCCGGTCGCCATCACCGCTAATGGGGTTCTTCTATTCATCAGCCTTATCCCCCCCCTCCCACATACCCCCTTCCCCCATGTATTTTTTTATTTATTAGTATTTATTTATCCGTCTTATTCGCCACCTCTTCTCTCTCTCTTTTTTTGTGCCTGTTCTCGATTCAGTTGCTTCGGATTTACAGTGATTTTGTTATTTTTTAGCTTTCATTTCCAGAAACGATCCCCTCCTCACCCCTCCTCAGCCCCCCCTTGATTAATTTGACCTCTGTCTGTTTTAAATCCTAGATTTGCAAAGAAAGTTCAAAATAATGTGTGAACAACCAACCCTTTACAAGCCCAAGCACGTATCTTTGTAAATATCTACCTTTACACAAAAAACCAAAAACTATGACACACACACACACACAAACACACAAGTTCACACACACACAGCCCATACCCATCCCCATTTCAATTAAACTCAATGAAGCAGTCGTTTCAAAAGGCGTTTATTCTGCGTTCACCTTTTCCATCATCCTGTTGTTTGTCCTCCGACGGAAAACGTGTCAGTTTGTCGATGGCGTCCGCAACAACAGAGGTGCGTGATGATGAATGAGGTTTTTAACCAACCCCCTTTCCTCCCCCCCCCAACCCTGCCCCAAAGCATGCTGGGTAAGAGAGTCTAAGCATGGTGTTGTTGGTGTTTATGGAATTTGTTTTATACTACCGTTGAACTGAAGAAACTTAACAAAATAGATAGCCTACAAGTAACTGAAATGGCTGCTCTTGGTATGTATACTTTCCTAGCATGTTTTATGTGTTTAGCTCCCGATGCCAGACTTTACTTTAATTTTATGTCCTTATGAGTCATTTCCCAAATATTTCTGTACCAATCGCCGCTGCATTCCTTTATGCGTAAAATATTCCAACGCTCGCGCATCCCAATCCACATCTCTTCCCAGGAATGACTAAGTCGGTGCTTAGCGGTAATACGAACAGTAACTATATAACATAATGCACTGCTAGCTATTACGATTATCTACGTGGCAGGTGGATTCGGCCTTTTGGAGTGAGTATTCTTTTTGCGTGTGAATAAAAAGCAAACTCATTTCCAAGAGCAAATACATTTCAGGAAAGATGTTGATGAACCACGTGACGATTCAGGGTCGACAAAACAGGCAAACTTCCTTAATAACAAAAGCATTTTTGGGATTGTACAACATTTCATCAATCCCCTTTACCTGAATGTGTTTCCTTTTTCTCTTTTGTTCCTTGTGTGGAATAAAAAAAGACACTTTGTGTTTCAATTGAGCCAGAGAGGGAGGGCAGAGAGACCAAGACTAGGAGACCAAGACAGAGGAATGGAATGGATAAAAATAAAAACGAGGATTAGTATATATATTTTTTTTCCTTTTTTTACGCTTGCTCTCATTCCAGGGGGTCAGGACTGATTTGTAGCTTGGGGGTCCATTAATGGGAATAAAACGCCGGCATTTTGAGTAAACAGTAACAGCAGCGGATGAGGTGAGGAGGAGCAGAACCGTTCACTTAATAAATGCCCTCCCTCTCTGGCTCAATTGAAACACAAAGTGCCTTTTTTTATTCCACACAAGGAACAAAAGAGAAAAAGGAAACACATTCAGGTAAAGGGGCTTGATGAAATGTCGTACAATCCCAAAAATGTGTGGTTAAGATGGGTGGTTAGGAGGGTGGGGGGGGGGGGGGCTAGGGAACCCCCCCCCCCCACCCTCCTAACCTCAGAGCTTATTTTTTTAATATGACTCAATGTGACAGGTAACACAAGCCATAACCCCCCCGCTCTTCATTCACTGGAGGAGCAGAACCATTCACTTAATAAATGTTACTCACAAATAAAGTATAACCCCAGTTGATGACAAAATAAATGCAGTCTTAAGATTTGGCGGTACATTTTGACAAAAAAAATCTTCTTATTTAATCAGTTCAAACACAAAACTAGTGAAGGAAAATAATTTCATAATATTTATATTTACATTTTACACTAACATTAACTTTTGAAGACCAGGACTGATCAAGGCTTGATGTGTCCATTCTTGCCCTTCATTCATCTCAGTTTACTAATCCACAGCGCTGGACCAGCCTCCATTTCAGAAGTACTTCTCATAACCTAGTGCCGAGCTCAGTCTGCTGTGTCCTCACTGAGGGGTCCCCAGGACCTCACAACTAAAAGGAGAGAAAAGCTTAATTAAAGACCATCGATTAACCAACAACCTCTGCAAAATTGTCTGACATGTTTAAAAAAATATATACAAATACAACTAATAATTCGGAAAATGTCCGCGTTAGCATCCAGGAAGGTTAGCATCCAGGAGGAGTCTGTCCTTTTATCCATAGACGCAAGAACGCAGTCGTAGCTAAATTGGGACTTTGTTTGGATAATTAGATCACTCTGCGTAAGATTAATTGTAGCAATGTGCTATTGTAGCCAAGTGCAGTACTCCCATTCAGAGTTATTTTCCCCCCCTCCCCCCCACCTCCCCCTCCCTCCCAACCAACCCCCCACCAAACTATTGCCAGTGGCATGGTTGTCTCTGGGGTAAAGCAATAACAAGCAATTACTGTAAAACATTTTGTCTTAATGCCGCTGTCGCATTGGTGCCGGGGCAGAACCACTTTAACGTTTAACTGTGAACCATGTGCGATCCCGTATGGGCGGGATTAGTTTGTTACATTTGTCGATAATTCATTTAGAGTTTTCAAACACCGACAAGCGCACATGTTGTGGACGCATGTTTGTTTTTCGATTTTTTTTCAGTTGTGTTTTGGACGGGAATCGCAACGTGGGAGAGGTTAAAGGGACCGAGGCCTCTGCACAGCAAACTCCATTAGGAGCGACAGTCCTTGACAGCATGAAGGAGTCTGCTGCAGGGGGCGCAAATAGGGTTTAAAATGTCACAGGCAGAATTGTGACTTCCTATTTCTGTGCTAAAGTGGCCCACAATCAGAAAATAGAGTTTTCTCTTTAAGATATTATGTTTTGAAGGCAGAGGGGCAGGGAGGGAGAGGGGGATCTCAGGGAGTAATGGCCAGAGCTCAAAGCAAAGCTCACTAATCTAATAAATTGATTTGTGGTATCCTCTGAA
This sequence comes from Melanogrammus aeglefinus, assembly GCA_900291075.1. Lineage (NCBI taxonomy): Eukaryota > Metazoa > Chordata > Actinopteri > Gadiformes > Gadidae > Melanogrammus > Melanogrammus aeglefinus. The sequence continues at coordinate 4,805 of OLKM01001274.1, read as the reverse complement.
ACTGTGAACTGATAAATGTTTGCTTCTTACGTCCCTCCCTCCCTGCCCGTCTGCGCAGACTGGCTGTGGCTAGCTTGACGCGCTTTTAGCGCCTTGACTAAACAATGGGAGCAGCCACGCTAGTTATGCTAACTAAAACTATTCTTGTGCTGCATGTGTTGATCTGGGATTCGGCAGTGGTCACCAAAGGATTATGTTGGGGCCCCTCGTTATCTGTCTCACTCTCTCCTCCCTCCCTCCCTCCCTCCCTCCCTCCCCCCTCCCCACACACTCTCTCCATCGCTTGTCTATTCTTTGACCGAAAGCGCGTGGGCACCAGAGACCGGGCATTAAACGTTACAGCCGCCGCCGCATGAAAAAGATCATAAACGGAGGAAGAAGAAATAAAAGGCTGATTATCCGCCTTTATGAACTAGGGTGTTCTTGGGATTGCTGGACAGCTGTACTCCCCCCCCCCTCTCCCTCCCCTCACCCTCCCTCCCTCCCTCCCCAACAAACAATAAGCACTCCAATCGGGCTTCACGGCCCCAACAAACACATAATAACAGCACCTCCAAATCGGGGCTTCACGGCCGCAACAGCATGCTGGGAGTAAGAGGGGTAGGGGCGAGGGGCGGGGGGCGGCCTGGGGGTAGAGCGAGGGGTAGTGTTGGGGGGGTTGGTTTAGTGACTTCACAGAGACCCCCGACATAAACGCCATACGTCCCCCAGAAAATATGGAAAATATAAATTAATCTGCGCCCCCCAGCCCCCCACCCCCACCCCCCCCCCCCCGGCCCCCTCCTCCTCAACCCCACATACCCCAGAACCGATTCATTCATTCTACTGGCACGCTTGCCACCCATGACTCCGTTGGCCAAGAAGGGCAAACACTCCCCCCTCGCATGCACATTCCAACACACACACACACACACACACACACACACACACACACACACACACACACACATACACACACACAAATCCTCTCAAGCCGTCAGAGAGGCAGCACAGTGTGCATCTTGGGACGAACAATAGCCCCCCCGGTCCCGCAGGTATTGCCTGCTATAGTTCTCGTTCCGCTGCCCCCCTTTGTCTCCTGGTGCTTAGGCCTGGGGTGTGTGTGCATATGTGTGTATGTATGTGTATGTGTGTGTGTGTGTGTGTGTGTGTGTGTGTGTGTGTGTGTGTGTGTGTGTGTGTGTGTGTGTGTGTGTGTGTGTGTGTGTGTGTGTGTGTGTGTGTGTGTGTGTGTGTGTGTGTATGCACAAGGTGGGTACCTGAGACCAAAGCTGGTGTGGATAATCACTCCCGGAGCCAGGGGAATGGCTTGGGGGGGGGGGGGCATGAATATATAAACATGTAATATAAAATATGTATATTTATTGGTGTTTTCTTTTTTACATAGATCCGTCTTATTTATTTTTTATACTAAAGCTTTAAGATGACGACCTTGGGGATGGGCTGTGAATGGCTGGGTCGGGGGGATGATGGGGGGGGGGGGGCTTGCATGTTTTGTTTTTTTAATAAATCAAGTAATCGCCGGTCGACACTGGGAGAGGCTTTAGCCGAGTGTCCTGGCTCCGGGTTGGGGACAAGGAGTTGTTTTGCGGAGGATTTGGCTAGTATTTAAAAAAAGAAATATTGGCAGGTCGGTCTACCCCACCCCCCTCTCCCCCCTACGGTATCTCGGCCCTGGCAGGACAGAGAATCAGAGATTGAATGGCTGTTTATATCCCTGTTTGCCGGCTGGTCGCCATTACAAAAAAAGCTCTTCAGCCCGTGACCCACTTCAAAACACAAGGTCTTACTTTTCTCCCTGGTGTTATGTCAGGCAGTGTTTTGTAGTTTTAATAGCTCTGTATTAAGGTGCGTAACCCGAGGAGACTTGTCACTACTGTTCTAGCATTTCACAATATTAAATGGGATCCGTCGCACTGTTTTTGTTCTCACGTAAAGATTTGCCGAAAAGTCTGACGATTAATTTTTTCTGCTGGTCCGGTTTGATAAAATTACATCAGGTACAACTTCTCCACAATTTGTCACAACACACACAAGAAGCAGCACCATAGCTTATGGACATACCTAGCATGACACTATGACCTTTTAACCGAACGGAAAAAAACAACGGAAAAAATTTGGCGCCATGTTTTTTAATCTTCTTCTAAACCTGAAAATATAGTAAACATATGTACATTACATCATCTTCTGACAAATACAATGATGAGTCTTTGCTTTGGTTGTCCTTCTTGGTAACATAGGGGAGAGTAAGATAATTGTACCTCTGTACAGTACAGCTGAGTTTAACACAGTATCTGGAGGGGGTGGGGGTTAGGTTTTGGGGGGAGTGGCGGGGGATGGAGTTACTAAAGCTTGCCCTAATATGGTTCCAGGCTCCCTGTACATCTGCATACCCTGGAGATACCACCCCCCCCACAACACACACACACACACACACCCACACTGTCACACACCCACACAGACGGACTTACATACACACATGCACACGCACACAACACACACACACGCACACACACGTCACACACACACACAGACACACACACACACACACACACACACACACACACCACACACACACACACACACACACACACACACACACACACACATAAATACACACACACGCACTGACAGGCACAAACACCGTCACAGATGGACACATACATACCAAATTACACACACACACACACACACGCACAACCATGCACACACACATTCAAAGACACAGACACATACGAACACACATGCAGGCATGCACATACACATGCACACACACACTCACACGCACAATTGATACGAACCCACCCACGCACACACATGCACAACCATGCACACACACGCACACAGACACACCTTCACACACACGGAAACACACAAATGCACACGCAAATGCACAGACACAGACACACATACACACACACTCAAAAGCACTCAGAAACACACTCACACATACGTACACAAACATACCCTGGTTATTGGTTCAGCACTTGGGCTTAGAGATAAAAAGGTCACCCCACACGCACACTCACACACACTCACTCACACACTCACACACACTCACACACACTTAGGGCCCTCATGCAAGTCACGGCCTCAGATGTGCACGGCTCTCGTGTGCGACTCTCATGCATATGTGGTTTTGGTGGTGATGACTGAAATGTTTTATTCGTTTTCTTTTCCGATGCAAGACTGAGAGCACATGGCGTGTGTGTTGGTGTGTGTGTGTATGTGTCTGGGATGTGTGTTTGTGTAAGAGCTTAAAACCTGTTTTCACACACTACTAATATAACATTTGCATACACACATATATACACACACACAGTGAATATTGAGTTTCAGCTGTTCAAGACAGGATAATATTAGCTAGCTTGCTCTTCCACCTTTTCACACACAATTACCTTGCTGCAAAACACTTATACATACCCCTGTCTCTACAGTCTGCATCTCTCTCTCTCTCTCTCTCTCTCTCTCTCTCTCTCTCTCTCTCTCTCTCTCTCTCTCTCTCTCTCTCTCTCTCTCTCTCTCTCTCTCTCTCTCTCTCTGTGTGTGTGTCCCTCTCTTTCCCTCTGATCTGGAATGGCCAAGGCTATAATTACAGCAATCAGTGGAAACATCTCTTCAATGTCCGCGACACAACTCCGCTTCTAAACACACACACACACACACACACACACACACACACACACACACACACACACACACACACACACACACACACACACACACACACACACACACACACACAGTTACACACTTTAGCAGCGGAAGATCGATTTGTGCACTGGGACGCGTGTCGTGTCGCTACGGCGACCTGCTCGGAGATAGGGACAGTTTGGTGATGGATGGGTAGAAATGTTCCGGGCGACCGGGCAGCAGGATGCCGGCTGAGCCAACCCCAATGCCCCCAATAACGCCCCCAACAACACCCCCAACACCACCCCCAACAACACCCCGAACACCACCCCAATGCTACCCAACACCACCCCCAACACCACCACCACCAATGCCCCCAACACTACCCCCAACACCACCACCAAATTCAACCCCACCACAACCTCCAACACCACCACCACCCCCAACACCAGCCCCAACACCGCCGTCTCTGACACCACCCTTCTAGCACCCCCAACACCACACCCAACCGACCGCCCTACACAACCCCCTACACCCCCACCACCACCCCCAACACCACCCCCAGACACCGCCCTACACCACCTCTCCTACTACCCCCAACACCACCCCCACACCACCTCCTACACCCCCAACACCATCACTACAACCACCACAGCCACCACCACCAACACCGCCGCCATCATCGCCCCCGCCGCCACAGCCACAGCCCCCAACACTGCCCCCAACACTGCCCCCAACACTGCCGCCGCCACCACCACCACCACCCCTATTTTCTGTTTACAATGAGCTGGGTTATGCCCCCCATCAGACTACCGGACAGTTCCCCGGACCCTGGTCACCGACAGTCAGACTGCTGGTGGAGGGCCCCGTCAAAAACAAACAAGTAAGCACGCATTCGCACACACACCCACACGCACATGACACACGCGCGCACACACACACGCACTAACACACACGCACACACTCATGCGCACACACACCGAAGCCACACACGCACACACGTACACATGCACACAAACACAAACACATCACTGATCAAACACACACGCGCCTACACAAACACACGCACATGCACACACACACACACACACACACACACACACACACACACACACAAATGCACACACGCACATGCACACACACACACAGAATCACACAGACATGCACACAAG
>OLKM01001273.1:140000-151664 GCA_900291075.1 Melanogrammus aeglefinus | reverse complement strand
TGAGGACAAGAAGATGGCTGTCGCATTGTGGTTATGCATCGTGTAAGATCGAGCTAACAATTACTTATGATCATTGTTTACTTCCATCACGTAGATTACTCTTCGCAAAGGCATTTGACCTTATAGAGTGGCGGATCTCTCTGCGTGGCTGATCGGCTGCCGTCGGAACCTTAGCAGACCGAAGGAGTCGATGCTAGCCTCTGCCACTCCTGTGGACGTGGAGACGGAGAGGAAAGAGAGAGACGTTCTCTGTGTCACCCTACACCACACGTTCACCCTAATTTTAGTGGCATGATCTGGTAGTCCATGCTACCACACAGTATGTTAACCAGTATATATCTATGTTTGTGTTTGAAGAGGACTATATAGAGGATGTAAGACAAGTGAGTAGTGTAGTCGGGATCGCGACTCGGTGGGAGGCGACGGCGCACTTCGCAGTGTTCGCACGGCGCGGCGAGGCGCACCGGAGAAGATATTCAAACCCGCCCGACCGTCCCTGTGGATGCGGACCGACACACACCCGGGTCGCCTTTTAGCGGATGGAAAACAGACATCCTCCCAACATGTGCCGCAATGTGTTTGGGAGTGCTGAAAAGGTGAGGGGTGAAATGCGTTTTTTTCGGGGAGGCGTTCCTGTGCGGCGGAGCGGCGGTGAGGATGCGGAGCTACTCGCTCGTATTGTCTCCCTCCAGGATGGTGCGGCACAGCCGACACGGGTTCTTATTGTTGTGTAATGATGACTACCGTTTGCAGACGGCTTAAACAAATATGTGACGCTGTGATATGCAATGAGGCTATGTTGCCTGTTTGGACGAATAGATTCCGACCTAACGTTCGTCGCACCAATGCCGCAAGCGTTTGCTGTCGCATTCACTTCAACTAGCGGGTTAATGTTGGCAGCTTGATTAAATGGAAGAAGGCTTTTCGATCTGGACTGAAAATGTTCGAACATGGATAGTAGGTTTCTAAGTCAACCCCTCTGACTTTTCTGATCTGAATCACTTTAGTTTGTGTGTGTGGTGTGTGTGTTGTGTGTGTGTGTGTGTGTGTGTGTGGCACACCACACACGCCCCCTAAGTCCTCTCCCAGGCGAGAACTAGGAAATGTTACACTTGATGCATGACTTGGGGTTTCCCCACTATCTATGTATTACTTACTGAGCTATTAGATCATGTTCGTTCATTTTGGAGTTAGTCTAGGGCTGATTAAATTTTGGAGCTAGTCTCTAAAGACCAGAGACCAGACCTCGATGAAATGTCTGCTTGCTGCTGCAGATGTGGACTGATGGGGACATTGGAACCAGGCTAATGGAGCAGACAGGGAGGAAACCGAGAACGTTTCACAATGTGTTTCCACACGAACCACCGGGATCTGGAACAGGTGGTTTAACCCGGTCTCTCTGTGTGAGGGTCTGGCTCAACCCGCTCCGGTCCAGGATTATCGCCTCTGGTTTCCTCGGCTCCTGAGATATGCGGTCCCCGCCACCTCCCTCCTTACAATAACCACCCTCCAGCCAAACCAGGCTTCCTAATCCTATCGGCTTCGCAAACACTCCACCGACAAACAAGTGGCTGAGCGTTTGGAACCGCGCCACTCAGATCAAGCCCTAATCAGAATTGTGCGCTTTTATTTTAGCCACGCTGTCGTGGAGCCCAGGAGGAATAGGAACAGGATCCTTTGGTTCTGCCAGTTCCCTTTGTGCTCCTGCATGCCTGCTGCTAGCTAAGGACAGCCCACTCTGTTAGTGTTATAGACGCTTGTTACAAAGGAGGAAAATAATAATCATTCTCGTGAATTTGAACCAAGGTATTGGACTCTATAGTATCACATGAGCCAAAGGTTAGAGATTGATTTGTATTTCATCGGCTCTTTAAGTCCAGCACAACGAACGGGGACTCAGTCGAACAGGACAGAGGGCTTAGTGGCTAAGTCAACTAGCCTGTGCTGTAGACCAGACAGAGGTTAGTGGCTAGTCCAGTAGCCTGTGCTGTAGACAGATCAGAGGGCTAAGGCTAGTAGTCGCTAGTAGTGGCTCACTAGCCTGTGCTGTAGACAGGACAAAGGGGTCAGGGCTGCTATGCCACCTCTGGGGCCGGCCTCCAAGCCTCCAGAACATTCCAGCAGGGCCAGAACGTTCCGGAGGGTGAGCGGTGTATTGTGGTGGGTCGTGATGTAACGCTACACTCCCGTCTCCTGGCAGCCGGCCGCTGGGTTCAGGTCCCGGTTGAGCGGGCAGAGCCGCTCTCTTGGTAGCGACCGCTCTGCGGTTCATTGTCCTCCCCTGACTCCTTCATTCTTTATCCTTCATCCTTCCTTCTTCTTCCTCGTTTCCATCAGGGTAACTGTAACAGCTGGGGAGAGAATGTCAGGGTGTCATTCTTCTGTCTTCCCTGACATGGGGGGAGGTTGGGAGAGGGTTTGGGGGGTGAGGAGAGGTTTGGGAGAGTGAGGGTTTTGGGGGAGAGAGGAGAGGTATGGGGGAGGGAGGGGAGGTTTGGTGGGGTGAGTGAAGAGAGGTTTGGGGGAGTGAGCCTTTCAGGGAGGGAGGACACGTTTTGGGGGAGTGAGGACAGGTTTTGGGGGAGTGAGGAGAGGTTTTGGGGGAGTGAGGAGAGGGTTTGGGGGAGAGAGGAGACAGGTTTGGGGGGAGAGAGGAGACGGTTTGGGGGGAGTGAGGAGGGAGTTAGGTTTGCGGGAGTGAAGGAGAGGGTTTGGGGTAGTGAGGACAGGATTTGGGGGAGTGAGGAGAAGGTTTGGGGGTAGAGAGGAGAGGTTTGGGGGGAGTGAGGAGAGGTTTGGGTGCGGAGTGAGGCGAGGTCTTGGGGGGTGGGGGTTGGTGTGTGTGTGACTCAGCCTAGTCTGGGGGTGAGGGTCCTGCCTCTGAGGGACCCCTAGCACGGGGCTGTATTTCGGTGGTTGTCCGTCTGCCAGCCGGCCCTGCGCCCTGATGAGCGTCCTGGTTGTCATGTCGATGACGCAGGGCTCTGCATGTGGGTCATCTTAATCGGTGACTGTCAGCCCGGCCGGACATCGAGGGCGGGCCTGTTCTCCGTGTCAAGTGTTGAACTCACGCGCTGGGCCGGCGGTTGTCATGGCCACGTCGGCTAATCCGGACGGTCACAACAACGGGAATGACAAGGAACACAGGAAGGGCACCGGCAGTCCGGAGCTACACGGAGGACCGACCTGCATGTTTATAACACAGCGAACCGCACGGCGCGGGCCTCTGAGGTCAGGGACAGCCGGCGGAATACCGAGTAGCTCTGCCTGGCCCGGCCGGGAGGCGTCTGCTCCAGGGGAAGCAGGTCTGGTTCCGGCCGAAGAATGGGAAACGCATTACAATACAATGTTGAGCGATGGCTGGACCAAAGAAACCCCATTTGTACTGGCACTGTGATTGCTTAACCTTTTGACAATTATTGTGTTTCAGAGTGTCTTAGTTCTAAGTTTGTTTAAAAAGGGAGTGTTACCAGCCCACACATCAAAGCCTGCTCTATGAAATATATGTATTGTACAAGATTGGGATTTGATGATTTGAGAAGAGATGGCTTGTATATAAACCTGCCTCAGTTCATGTTGCACACGTTCACACCCCTTCACTCAGACACACACATTCACCCCTTCACTCAGACAAAACACATTCACCCATTCACTCAGACACACACACAGATTCACTCAGACACACACATCACACATTTACGGCAGACAGACACAAATTCACCCAGAACACACACACATTCACCCATTCACTCAGACAAACACATTCACCCCTTCACTCAGACAAACACATTCACCCAGACACACACAGATTCACTCAGACACACACACACACATTTAGGCAGCCAGACACAAATTCACCCAGTCACCCAGACACGCACACATTCACCAATTCGAGCCTTGGTCCTGTGACGTGGGAGCAGGTGGCTGTTGATTGGCTGGCTAGTTGTGCCGAGCGTTGGCCTCCGGCGGCCGTGTCTCTGACCCTCTGTCTCCCCCCCCCCCCCCAGCCTGTTCGGGAAGCCCTTTGATGGAGGCAAGAGGATGGACCACAGCGGGTCCCAGGGCCAGCCCGCCCAGCAGCCGCAGCCGCACCCCTCCCAGGGCCCCTTTCCCCCAGTACTCCCAGTACCCCCAGTACGCCCAGTACCCCCAGTACCACCAGTACCACCAGTACTACCAGTACCCCCCGCCGCCGCAGCAGCAGCCGCAGCCCTACCAGCCGCAGCACCCCACCATGACGCGGCTGTACGAGGTGCAGCGCGAGGTGGCCCTCCTGGGCCCCCAGGTGTGCACCTTCAGCGGCCTGCAGGACGAGCGCGAGTACAAGCGGCTGGAGCGCGAGCTGGCCCGCCTGCAGACGGACGTGGACCGGCTGGACACGGAGGGCCGCGGCGAGCTGCAGGCGGCGCGCAAGCGGGCGGCGCAGGAGCTGGAGGGTCTGCTCCGCTACCTGGAGGAGAACGCCCGCCACCCGTCCCGCCTGGCCATCGAGGAGCTGAGCCGGGAGGCGCGGCGGCTGGTGGACGAAGGCGTGGTGGCGCCGCAGCGGGCGGGCGGCGCGCCGGAGATCGGCGACGAGCTGGTGGACGCCCTGCAGGCGGTGGTGCTGCGGCTGACGCAGGTGAAGACGGAGGGGCGCGTGCCGCTGCGCAAGGCGCGCTATACCGCGCCCTGACGCGGCTGTTGCGCCGTGCAGGCGGTGGTGGAGGGGCGCACGCGGCAGCAGACGCTGTCGCTGCCGCTGTCGGGCGACACGCACGCCTCGGTGCACCGCGTGAACCAGGCCATGGTGGAGGTGAGCGTGGCGCGCAGCCAGCTGGTGGCGCTGCTGATGGGGCTGAGCGGGCGCGACAGCTGCGCCCACCTCTCCCGCGTGCTGACGGAGCTGCTGGTGGAGCTGGACGCCCTGGACGTGTCGGGCAACGCCGCCGTGAGGAACTACCGCAAGCAGGTGGTGGAGGAGATCAACGGGCTGCTGAAGCACCTGGACCTGGAGGTGGAGGGCGACGACACCCGCAGGTGCGGACGGACGGACGCACGCACGCACGCACGCACGCAACACATGGGAGACACACACACACATGGGACACACACACACGAGAGACCCACACACACACACACACACACACACACACACATGGGACACACACACACACACATGGGACACACACACACACACATGGGACACACACACACACATGGGAGAGCCACACACACACACACACGGGAGACACACACACACACGTGTGACTCAGAAACACACACACACACACACACACACACACACACACACACACACACACACACACACACACACACACACACACACACACACACACACACACACACACACACACACAGCCGCCAAGGACTCCGGTCTTGTGGTGGTGGTGGTGACAGCGTGTCAAAGTGGTGGCCGTTGTGACGGGAAGGCTGATGGGTTTAACCAGTGCAGTGATGTTAACGTGTGTGTGTGTGCGTGTGTGTGCGTGTGTGTGTGCACGTTGACTCCCTAGGTACGACCTGGCGCAGAACGACTCCATCCGGGAGATCGAGGCGGTGCGGGGCCACGTGTCCCACCTGCGGGGCGAGGTCCTGCGCTACGCCGGCTCCCGGGACGAGATCCGGCCCAAGGCGGAGCTGCAGAGCCTGCTCACCCACCTGGACCAGGTGGACACGGCCAAGAACCCCTGCATCCGCGAGGCGCGCCGCCGCGCCGTGCTGGAGGTGCAGGCGCTGGTCACCTTCCTGGACCTCCGCGAGGCCCTGGCGCGCCGGCAGACGGGCCCCGGGGAGCCCCCCGCGCACCGGGCCGTGTGGCTGGTGCTGGGCAGCCTGTCGGAGCTCCAGGCCCAGGTGCTGGGCTTCGGGGGGAAGCGCGCCGACAAGAGCTACATCCTGCTGGAGGAGCTGCTCACCAAGCAGCTGCTGGCCCTGGACGCCGTGGACCCCCAGGGGGACGAGAACACCAAGGCCGCCCGCAAGCAGGCCGTCAAGTTCGCCCAGAACATTCTGGGCTACCTGGACCTGAAGACGGACGAGTGGGAGTACTGAGCGTCCCGCCCCCTCCCCCACCACCCCCCAGGGGGAAGCTCAGAGCAGGAGAAACGGGAACGCTTTGTAAATAAACAGCTCCGTCCGGCACTTTGCCGTGTGTAAATACGGACTCCGACTCCCAGAATACACTGCGGCGGCGTGTCGTGTTCCCCTTGTTGTTGGTGTTGCCGTGGCGAGACGTCACAGGCAGGAACACACATTTTGTGAGATACACGTTTGGAGAAGAAAAAAAAAAAAACGTATTCCAGTGACATTTTTTTGCTTTTTTGAAGGTTTACAGAGTTTTTTCTAAAGATATCCTGTATGTGGTCGTATGCAAGTTGTCCCGTTATGTGTCCTCGTGTTTGTCGTCTATTCGCCGGCTGCAAAAGCACTAAAAAACAACAACATCAATCTCCGTCGCTGCAGGCGTCAGCGAGCCGCACGACCGCGCCCACGTTAACCCTCACTCGCGACGCTCTACTACCGTGGTCCGACGGGTAACTGACACAGAGAACCCCGCGAGGGGGACGGTGGCGACGGGGATCAGTGATGGAGCGCCATGTAGGTTGGGACAGCCGGTGAAGGTGGCGGCCACCGCGGCCACGAAACGTTCACCTTGACTCGCTCTAAAACCAAAAGATTGGTTTCATTTAAAGTGCGATACCAAGGGTGCCGGGCGTATGCACAACTTGGCAAGAAAGTCGATCTCAGAGTGATTCCACCTCCGGAAGCGGCTCCACTAACACCGAGGTGCAGCCAGGACTGACACCGCAGGGGGCAACGCTACGCTCACACTTGGGCGGCCCCGGGGTGTTCATTCAGAAGCAGGATATTAAAAGGACCCCTATTTAGAGATCAGCCCATTAGAGACACACTCCGGTCACAATGGGGAGTGTCTACCCCAAATGTATGATGGGTAATTCGGCCTACCAGTTAGTGCAGTGCAGCAGGTAGGCTGGTAGTTTATCAGTAGACCAGAGACTACCAGTTGGTACAACCACTGGTTACTGGTAGGTTAGTCCACTGGTTATTGGTAGGTTATCAGTAGACCAGAGACTACCAGTTGGTACAGTCCACTGGTAGGTTATCAGTAGACCAGAGACTACCAGTTGGTACAGTCCACTGGTAGGTTATCAGTAGACCAGGGACCACCAGTTGGTAAAGTCCACTGGCTAGGCGAGTCTATCTAAACTAGGCTCCATGAGTGTCGACACATGCGCTAGGATCTGTTACATTTGAGGCCAAAGTCTTTAAAGACGCTAATTACAGCGAGGCAGTTGGTGGCCAAACTGCTCTCGCTGCTAATTGCAGCGAGAGCAGTTTGGAGAGCACTTTTTACAGCACTGACGCCAGGTCACTCTACCAGCATGCTAGCATGATTAGCTGCTGTGTGTGTGTGTGTGTGTCTGTGTGTGGCTTGAGATACCAGCGCTGGCCTCCCTGTTATTCTGTCACCGAGCAACCCTCAAACCTGATTAAAGGGACCCTACCACCTCACCAGGTGTGGTGTTCAAAGTGCCCCTAACAGTGGCACCCCAAGTGGGAGTGTAGATCCCCATACCAGCCCACTAAACCACCTGTGATCCACTGGTGGGTTTACCATCCATCACACTGGCTGGACACGCCCCCCTGTGAGGTCACCAATGGGCGGGTTTTGAAATGGCTTGTAATGGCTGATCAACGTCACGCACACTTGAACAGCAAAACACCATTTCCTCTTCCTCCTTCAGTCGTGACTGTGTGCGCTGGCCTGTCGTCTGACTAGGGCGGGGCCCAGACAGAAAGCTCCTCGAGGGTGTGGGGGGTGTTAGTGGTGGAGTTAGCCTCTAAAGCTGCTATCTCCCTCCGTTCCTCAGTGTGTTGGACGGGGTGTGACTGACCAGCGCTAGGGGGAGAGGGAGGTGTTGGGAGTGAGGTCAGGAGGACCTGGACTGGTATGACGGCTGAAAGCAACGCAGGACCTGACAGTTCGGTGGATAGCCCTGGCTGAACATATTTAACGGGCTAGCTTGGTAGTTGCTAGCTGACCGTTGCTAGGCACAGTTGCTGGCTAGCTGGTAGTTGCTAGCTGACCTGAGCTGGCGACCGTTGCTAGGTGTAATAGCTGGCTTGCTGGCAGCAGCTAGCTTCCAGGCGCTAGCGGTGATGTGATTACAGTTGACAGCGTTGGAGTCTCCGCTGGACTGCGGAGGAGGATAGAATCTCTGTGCCTTTATTTATAACCTCCCCTTTTGTCTGTTGAACAAAGACTCCACAACCACGCTTTCAATGTCTTAATGCACAAAACGTAGGAGAATAGGACTGAATGTTTGTAGTTAATATATGTATCCCCAATAAATAAATTTGCACTAGTCACTAAGGTTGTTTTTTTCATAATTAGAAAATGTTTGACCAGTAGGTTTAAAATCCCTTCTTCCAAGATCTACCGTTCTATGTTTTCCAAATCGTGCTTAAACTTAATTCAACCAATTTTCGTAAGTGAAAGTCCCGAGCCCGGACTGGATTATTGCCTGGATTAGAGTCAGTGGGCCCGGTAAAATCCAGATGGAAACTATGAGCTAGCCAATCAGAGCGGTTTTACAAATCATGACTGAGCAAGGCATGGGGAACTTCCTGATCCAAAGTTGAAGTCCGCTCCAGGGTTTATATAAGGACAGTGGGCTGGGTGAAGGGTCATCCTACTCGAGGAGGCCGACATGTTAGGCTGAAGGTGTTGGGGATCGAACCCAGTACCGATTGGCTGAGATATGACATCATATATCAACATCCAATGGCTCCAGAGCAGAAAACCTGGACTGACTTTCGGAACTGGCACAGCCCGTCACCAATCTAAGAAATCCGACCTGAAATTAGAAGCGCCGGTCCAACCCAGGGGAGGGGCCTAACTGGGCGAAGGGAGGGGCCTAGTTGAGGAGGAGGGGCCTAACTGGATGAAGGGAGGGGCCTAGTTGAGGGGAGGGGCCTAACTGGGGAGCAGGTCACATGATGAGATATAGACATTCAGACCAACCCAGTGTAGGAAACATATGTAAATCTTATATTCCGTCCCAAAGACATCAGTATTTATCGCGTTAGTGCTGCTGTGAGACTAGGTGTGTGTCACGTGACGTGTTGTTACGGTGTGTGTGCTCGCGCGATGGTTGTTTCGTCCTAGCTGCCCTGCGGCCGTCTTGGTTCTAGACGCCCGCTCCAAATGAGCCCCCGTCGAGCAGAACCAGGAATGCCGCAAGGTGAATAAGGCAAATTGGTAATAAAGTACAGACTTTGAGCGCTTATGCTACGCAGTGGATATATTTTACAATAATTTAATCACTTCAAGTTTTTAATTAAGCATAATCGGATCACATGTGTTCTATGGATTGTTTTTAAAAAGCAAAATGCAATCAATGCATCGCACTCAAGTTCCGTAAAGATTAATAGCTTTAACGCCCCGTAGCAGTGTTCTCTCCCGGAGCTAATTAAATATGATACAAGTTTAATTTTGCTTCTTTTAATATTTGATACTGATCAAAGAAATTTAATTCTGCACTCCAGGCCTGTCTTTGAACGATCTAGACGCTTGCAGAAGAGTTGGTCTCCCCTTGAATGTAGTTTTTGCAGAATGTCATGTTTATGTATTTCCAACGACCAGATTAAATTCAGTTAAGCACATCTTTCTTTAAAGCTAGTCTCCCAGAGCCGTCCCTCCTGGCCGCATTCTGTCTGTACTACATCAACGTGTTGTGTGATTGAAAAAGTCTCGCCTTTCCAAACGGAAAGATGTTTCGCCTTGTTGGAGAAGCAGAGGCCATACCGCCTGATCAGTAATAAAGACCTGTGTCTACACCGCTGTTGGTCTCTCTGTCTCTCTCTCTCTCTCTCTCTCTCCCTCTCTCCCTCTCCCTCTCTCTCTCTCTCTTTCCATCTCTCTCTCTCTCTCCATCTCTTCTGGTCTCTCTCTCTCTCTCTCTCTCTCCCTCTCTCCCTCCCTCCCTCTCTCTCTCTCTCTCTCTCTCTCTCTCTTCTAGCCCTCTCTCCATCTCTATCTCTTCATCTCATTCAGTGAAATCCAAAGGACTTGAATCATCTTACATCTAAAAAGCCAACCTACAGACCAAGTAAAAAAATACTCACAATCAAGATTGAGATTAGAACTGTGTCTGTCTAGGATTATGTCCCTCTCTGGAGACCTGAACAGTCTGTTAGTGCTGAGGAATACATCCAAGCATTTCCCGAGGGCATCACGTCTATATTAAAACAGATTAGCCAGAACATGACCTCCCCAGGGCTATAGATGTTAAATTAACTTTTATCCGCCTGGGTCAGCTGCTATATTATTCGGAGGAGATCATGGTGTGTTGGGATGTTAACCAACAGATACATAATTCAACACCACACACAAAAGGCTACAAAATATGGAACATAGTAATTCCAATATATTAAAAAGACTTCTTAAATAGTCAAATTACCGTAAAGTATTCTTCAAAGTCGGTACAAAAGAGAAATATCTACCATTTAATTCCATAAATTGCCATTCAATTTGAGAAATGAAATACAACCCAATGACCACCAGATAGCGTCAGAGTATTGAGCGGTGTCATGCACCTGGCCACGGCGTCCCAGTCGTAATCTGTGTCGTACACCACAGTGACCACTAGGTGGCGCCAGACGCCAAGCGGACAGTGCGTCTCGTTCGAGCAGCACGTATCAGCGTTCGGACTGAGTTTCTTCAGATTGGACTCAGAGAACCGCACCCATGGGCGCTTATGGCGTCCTTAAGTCCCTTTAGTGTGATTGCACAACCCGTCACATGTAGGTGACGAGGATTAAAAACATTTCCCAAGAGATGTACCGGCGTCCGACCTATAGCCGCTGAGATCGTTGACCAGCAGAACGAGAGAGGTCTATCGTGATATGTTTAAATCCCACGCCACTTCCGTATGCATGTCTGAGTGACAGTTCATGCAGTACACTACATTGTGAAAATGGGAATTTCCTGTTCCTCTGGGATTAATGCAGGAAACTTAATCTGACTTTAGCCTAATGTCTTCAGGAAACTCTGGTCCACCACAGCTGCTGAACTGTGTCATCACTTACAAACCGCTGTACTTTTCCAGCCGGTCGAAGAAGACCAGCAGATGTAACACATCATCTGGGCAATAAAGTTCAGCGTCCATTTTAACCCCTCCAGAGCCGCTTAGACTACCAACACACACACACACACACACACACACACACACACACACACACACACACACACACACACACACACACACACACACACACACACACACACACACACACACACACACACACACACACACACACACACACCCTTTGGTATGACACTTGGAATGTTACACAATTCCCCTCCTGCAGCAAACCGCGGGACATGGAGTTAAATACCGCTGTCTTACCACCCGCCCCCCCCGCCCTCCCTACATCTCCCTCTCTCTCTCTCTCTCCCCATCACTCTCTCCCACTCTCCATCTTCTCCCGCCGTCTCTCTCTCCCCTCCCTCCCTCCCTCCCTCCCTCGCTCTAAGTGTTTGGAGAGCGAGAGATTATTTTCATAAGCCTACAGCATGGACCGGTCACAGCAGACATACGGCCCTGCGTTAGAGCAGAGACAGATCAGATGTTCTGT
>OLKM01001273.1:45000-135000 GCA_900291075.1 Melanogrammus aeglefinus | reverse complement strand
TACCCCGGTGGTGAGCGGTCGCTACTACAGCACGGAGGCCCCGCCCAGTCGGTTATATCAGTGGTTTAGCGACCAAACAGACTTACCCTCCCTCCCTCTCTCCCCCCTCTCTCTGCCTCCCGCTCCCTCTGCCCCTCCCTCCCTCCCCCTCTCTCTGCCTCTCCCTCCATTCACCTCTTCAATGTGCTGCGTGCACAATATGCAGCAATATGACCCAATATTTGTATGAATACTTCACAATAAAAGCGTAGAAGTGTAGAGTGGAGATAACAGGGTGGGGTGTGCGGTACACTCTGTTGACCTTGGGTGGTTGGCCAATCAGGACCAAGCCTTCAGGATGACTCTGAACTCTCTGACCCCTGAGACATGTAGTATGCAGTGAACTAGATACTATATATTGATATAAATATATTTTATGCTGCACATGAGACCATATAAAGGCCTTTGATGTTCTGAGCCGGGGTTCATACTTTGAGGTGAAGGTAATCCCGTCCACAGCGTGATCACGTGCACAGGGTAATCCCGTCCACAGCGTGATCACGTGCCCTGTGTTATGTGCACGTTGGCCGGTGTGTGTGTCAGGTCGCGGCCCGTCCAGGTGTGGTGGGAAATGTTTCTCCGACAGATCGGGGCTCAGAGAGCAGAAGACAAGCTGATTAGCAGCAGGATTAGCCCCAGCTCAGGCTATTCCTGGCCCCCAGCGAGCCAGCTTAGACCCTCTGGAGCTGGGCTGAGGGAGGGGCAGGCCAGCCTGGAGCTCCTTAGCCCTGAACTGGGAGGAGACCCCCACGGGCTGGTCCGGATGACTGTTTACTCTCTAGTCATTCGGTAGACGGTGCAGGTAGGGGTTAGACAGTACAGAGACAGGTCATTGAGGAGAAGGTAGGGGTTAGACAGTACGGAGACAGGTCATTAAGGAGCAGGTAGGGGTTAGACAGTACAGAGACAGGTCATTAAGGAACAGGAAGGGGTTAGACAGTACAGAGACAGGTCATTAAGGAGCAGGTAGGGGTTAGACAGTAGAGACAGGTCATTAAGGAGCAGGTAGGGGTTAGACAGTACAGAGACAGGTCATTAAGGAGCAGGTAGGGGTTAGACAGTACAGAGACAGGTCATTAAGGAGCAGGTAGGGGTTAGACAGTACAGAGACAGGTCATTAAGGAGCAGGTAGGGGTTAGACAGTACAGAGACAGGTCATTAAGGAGCAGGTAGGGGTTAGACAGTACAGAGACAGGTCATTAAGGAGCAGGTAGGGGTTAGACAGTACAGAGACAGGTCATTAAGGAGCAGGTAGGGGTTAGACAGTACAGAGACAGGTCATTAAGGAGCAGGTAGGGGTTAGACAGTAGACAGGTCATTAAGGAGCAGGTAGGGGTTAGACAGTAGAGACAGGTCATTAAGGAGCAGGTAGGGGTTAGACAGTAGAGACAGGTCATTAAGGAGCAGGTAGGGGTTAGACAGCACAGAGACAGGTCATTAAGGAGCAGGTAGGGGTTAGACAGCACAGAGACAGGTCATTAAGGAGCAGGTAAGGGATAGAAAGTTAAGAGAGGGAGGGAGGCTGTCATACCTTTGCTGCTCTGACCGAGAAAATCCCTGACCTATCTCTGGTCCTCGAACAGCCCATAATAATCCAGGGATAATCAGGCCTGAAATACGCCCAAGTTGCCAAAAATACTGCAAACCAATGAGTGACGAACCAAACGCAACCGTCACACAACAGACATGCATGACCCAGACTCACAACCCACCACACACAGCAACAACAGACGCACAACGTACCATCACACGGCAACAACAGACGCACAACGCACCACACAGCAACAACAGACGCACAACGCACCACACACAGCAACAACACTCACAACGCACCACACAGCAACAACAGACGCACAACGCACCACACACAGCAACAACACTCACAACGCACCACACAGCAACAACAGACGCACAACGCACCACACACAGCAACAACACTCACAACGCAGCACACACAGCAACAGACGCACAACGCACCACACACAGCAACAACACTCAACGCACCACACACAGCAACAACAGACGCACAACGCACCATACACGGCAACAACACTCACAACGCACCACACACAGCAACAACACGCACAACGCACCACACACAGCAACAACAAACTCAACACGTACCACACAACACTCAAAACGTACCACTCAACAGACTGGACCTTGCAACACAACACACTCAGGACGTACCACACACAACAGACGTGCATGACCCAGAACATCAGACTTTATATATAAAGGTTCAGGGTAGAAACCTGAACAAGCTTTCTTTGCAAAGCGCGTACATTTCATAATATATTTACACATCTATTAGACGGGTATATGGTGATTTAGGATTAAAAAGTCAGTATATGGATGTGCTTGATAGAACTTCCTGTGTGACACAGGAATGATCCTCAAGAACGCACCACTTCCCCTTTTATAATGCCCACTTCCTTCCATCCTTTATCCCCGTTATGAAATGAAGCGACTGTGCAGACGTTGGGGAGAATAGGAGACAGGGGGGGGGGGGGGCGGTGAGGACAGAAAGGGAGAGGAGAGGAGCTGAGGGAAGGGGGAGGACCTTTGTCTGTGAGCTGCCATGCTTTATGCCTTGTTTGGTTGGAGGTGTCAGCGGAGACGAGCCTTACCCGGTCTCAGTGGACCTGGGCCGGTCTCAGTGGACCCGGGCCGGTCTCAGCGGGCCAGGGCCGGTCTCAGCGGACCCGGCCGGTCTCAGTGTTGGCCGTCGTTTGGTTTACAACTGTTAACCGGAACCTTCGGCTCCTCCAACTGTGAATCCAGCAGTGTTTCCTTGCCGACTGCTAGTCCTATATAATAATCGGAAGCAACATTTGTTTTTCCTTTGTAGAATAACGGCGTTGTCAAGTTAAGTTTATATTTAGCTACTCATCTGATTACATAATACTCTGCAGATAGAGGAAGTTTGGAGCCGTTTGGGAAGATGCAAGGTCTAGCCAATGAGAGGCTCCGGAACTGGGTTGCAGATGGACATCAGCCAATCTGATTCCAGAATTGCCTCCGCGCTTCAACACGTACCTTGACACGTTGTTTGACACCAGGACAAGAGAACAGAACACCTTTTCCACACTTTAATACATTTCCCCCCATGTACACATCACTTCAACCTCTTATAAAATTAAGTCTAGTCTTAAGAAATGATTATAAAAAGCAAACCAAAATGTATCAGCCAGAAGAATCTTGAACTTTTTATAATAAAACTGACTTGATTCAAGCAACACAGCAGAGTGAGGGGAATCTACCCTCAAGTGTAAAACAACGTAAATCCAAAGGGCTTTTATTTGGAAACACTTGGCTGACGTTACTCTTCAAAATAAGAGCGTCTGGGCAGCTTCATCAGACGGGAACAGAAACTCAGCAGCACACTTTGGTGAAGTTTAGTTACTGCTTCGTTTTTTGGGTAAAGTTGGGTTAAGGGTTAGTTGTGGTAAGGTTTAGGAAAAGGTTATTAACGTGCCCTTATTCACTTAGTGGCCACGTTCAGAACAAAGACGGAGCCAAGATGGCGGCTGGATGGTTAAGGCCCATGAACAGAAGAATCGATGCAAGCAATCTCGACCACTCAATGACCATCATTGACATTCGATCTTTGTGGTTTCTGGGAAACCATTAAGCTCTTAAGGCAATGCACCATGGGAAACGTTTGATGTGTATTTAGGCTAAAGAAACCGGGAAGGTATCGGCTCCTCCCGGTTCAAAATGTCGCCAGAGACGGACCGTCCCGAGCTCGACCCCGCCCCCGTGACGACGACCCGCCGAGGCAAACGTTACGGCAGTCCGCGACCCACAGTGCACCCCTCGGCTCCGTCAGGTGCGGGGCTTGGTGGCGAAGGTGAGGTAGCCCGTGTGGCCCGCCATGCTCCGCGGGGGGGTGGTGGTCTTGATGGAGAGGGAGGCGTGGGGGGCCGGCGCCGGGGCGGGGGTCTGGGCGGGGTCGGGGGTGCGGTCCGGGCCGAAGTCCGGTAGCGGCAGGCCCACGGTGCGCACGTCGTGCACGCGCACCAGCACCTCCAGGGTGCTGAGGTCGTGGAACCCCCGCGCGGCCAGGGCCTCGCACGTCCGCTGCACCTGCTCGATGCAGGGGGAGAACGAGCACAGGCGGCCCCCTGGGGAGAGAGAGGGGGGGAGAGGGGGGAGAAAGAGGCCGAGAGGAGAAAGGAGATAGAGGGGGAGAGGGGGAGAGGGAAAGGGGGGAGGATGGAGGGGGGGGGGAGAGAGGGAGGGTGGAGAAAGAGGCCGAGAGGAGAAAGGAGAGAGAGAGGGAGGGGGGAGAGGGTGAGGGTGAGAGGGAGAGAGGGAGGGGGGAGAAAGAGGCCGACAGGAGAAAGGAGATAGAGGGGGAGAGGGGGAGAGGGAAAGGGGGGGAGGAGGGAGGGGGGGAGGGAGAGAGGGAGGGTGGAGAAAGAGGCCGAGAGGAGAAAGGAAGAGGAGAGGGAGCAAAAGATGGATGAAGAAAAAGAGAAAGAACACAAATGGCAGAGCGGGGAGGGAGATGGAGGGGGTGAGGAAGAGGGACAGAGGGGAGGACAGAGGGGAGGACAGAGAGAGACAGAGAGAGGGGAGGACAGAGAGAGACAGAGATGGGAGGACAGAGAGAGGGGAGGACAGAGAGAGACAGAGAGAGGGGAGGACAGAGAGAGACAGAGAGAGGGGAGGACAGAGAGACAGAGAGAGGGGAGGACAGAGAGACAGAGAGAGGGGAGAGGCAAAGGGAGACAGAGAGAGGGGAGAGGCAAAGGGAGAGAGTAAAGGATAGAGAAAGAAAAAGAGAAAGAAAACAGATGACAGACGGGGAAGAGAGAGACAGAGGGGGTGACAGGAGGGGGGCAGAGGGGGAGAGAGGGGGGACAGAGGGGGTGACAGGAGGGGGGCGAGAGGGGGGGAGAGAGGGGGAGAGCAGGGGGGCAGGGGGGAGAGAGGGGGTGAACAGGGAAGGGAGAAGGGTGAGAACTGTGACACGTGAGAAAACAAAAGCGAGACTCAAAGCGCTGGGACGCCATGACAGCCTGACAGAACATCACAACACCAGTCCAACCAATCACAGACAGCCATAGCAACAGCCCTCACACACGTACCAACTGTAAGCACACAACTGTTACACACACAGCACAAAGCAGGAACACTAGTCTTTAAACAACAGCCACCCAGGCTTTTGCTTAAAGAGATAAGGAGGTTCGTTGGTAACCAGGCAACAAGCTGGTGACTCCGTCTGGTGTGTAAACATCTGGACGCAGCTGACAGCTGGTCTGGTGAGGCGGAGTCAGGAAGTGAAGAGGAAGTGAAGAGTGTTAGCCGATAACGCTAAACAACTCTATGAAGGCCTCTTCCTTCTCGTACCAGCCTGCTTTACCCTTCCGCGGCCCGCTTTACCACGGTAACCAGTCTGCCTACATGTACTCACCGGGAAGTGGAGCGACCATAACATGCATGTGGTTATACAAGGAGGAAGGTCAAAACATTTGGAACGGGTCAACGTGTAGAAAACAGTTGATATGAGGCCAACAGCTGTTAGCTTTGTATTGTGATAATCTAATGACGCAAGGAACTGTATTAAGCGGCTGTGCTAACAAAACTGGAAGCATGTCGACGTAATGATGCTAGCTGTCGTAGCAGGAGCCTGTGCTAACTATACAACCGTTAGCATGCTAAAGTCATGATGCTAGCTGTCGTAGCGGGAGCTTGTGCTAACTATACAACCGTTAGCATGCTAAAGTCATGATGTTAGCTGTCGTAGCGGGAGGCTGTACTAACAGTACAACTGGTAGCATGCTAACGTCATGACGCTAGCTGTGTATACAACACTAGCTAGTGGATGGTAGTAACAGGGTCAGCTAATAGCGATGCTCCAGGATTGTGTTGGACCAGAATCAGGTTAGAGGGGGCCTGCCTGCTAATAGGTGTAGCTTACCAACTTGGCATGGTCACTTAAGATCCACTTAACCCGTAACCCACACACAACACACACACACACACACACACACACACACACACACACACACACACACACACACACACACACACACACACACACACACACACACACACACACACACACACACACACACACACACACACACACGGCTATTTGAGGCCGGCACTAAGATAAACAGAGATTGTTCTCTTTTTGGGATGTTGTTTACTTTGTAGATTAGCCATACATCCCTTTAAATAATTCATGCAAAGAGCAGTTCACATTAATGTGCTGATAGCAAGGTATTGCAAGAGCACATCAATGAACTCACTCTTACAGTATGTTTTTTAAGTAAAGTCAGTTATATAGCGCCTTCCATGGCCAAAAGACTGCTTTACATTATTCAGGGTATCTGCAGGTTTCAGCAAGTCAAATTTAAGACTTTTTAAGACCTTTTTAATACCACCTTGAATGAAATTTAAGACCTAAAACACGCGATGGTGGGGGTTGGCAACAGACACGAGCGAACTTCGGAAACGGACGTCTTCCAGCCAACCGTCCTTGAATTTGCACCTCCCCATTGTCACAGACTAGCTAGCAAGCACGCAGACAATTGTTTATATATGCAGCTAGCAAGAAAGAAGCTTCTCTACATGTCCTCCCTGAAAAGTCCCTTGAGAAAAATAAAAAAATATAGGCCTATAGTCCTGCCCCGACAAATTTAAGACCTTGAGTTACAGTATTTAAGACCAGCATATGACATTGGTAACAAATTTAAGACTTTTTAAGGCCTTAAATTTAGAAACATGAATTTAAGACTTTTGAAGACATTTTTTTAAGGATGAGCAGACACCCTGTTATTAGACGACTACAATACAAACAAAAAACAACAACACAGAAACAAGCAGTTCTACCTAAACTGAGTAAAGAAGCATCAACAAAGAGAAGAGCCGGTGAACTGTTCTCTACTTTAACCTCAGAGCAGAGAAGAGCTGCTGAACTGCTGTATACCATTCCTCCCTCCTCCCGGAGGGTTCCCCACTGGGAGGTCTTCCAGACGCAGGTCCAGCCTCCCCGGGGACCCTCTGGCCCCTGCTGGCCTAATATGGAGAGCGACCGCGGGGACCACTCCCTCAGACACCCTCCCACTGCGCTTTAACAACACACCCACCCTCTGCCCTACACATTAACCAGGTCACTTGGACATGGGTCTGGGTCACATGGTTAGGTCCTATTGATCATAACCCGAGCATGTGAAATGGGAATTTTAAGGAAACATATTTCAATAAAAACATGTTCAGTTTCCCCCTCAACACAGGGGGCAGCCATTTTGAATGATGACACATCAGCTGTCGGCCACAGCCGACCAATCAGAGGACTCTTGGGGACGGCCGAGCAGCGGGGAGACTGTTGACGCGTTTCAAATAGCGGGCGATCCTTTGACAAACTTCTGCTCTCAGCCTTGTGCAAACACAACCGGCTGTTGCCTAGTGACCAAGACTACGGTCCAGGGTGAGGGCTACTGACTAAAGAATCAATCAATCGCCAATCAATCAATCCCCATGGCCAATCAATCAATCCCCATGGCCAATCAATCAATCCCCATGGCCAATCGATCAGCGATGGCTCCGGCTCTGTAGGAGAGGGTGGAGGTGGACCGGGTGGGACCGGGTGTTTGCTGGTCTCTGGAGAGCTCCAGAGTGTTCTCTCCAGACTGTAGAACAAACACAAGCGCCTTAATGGACTGTGTGTGTGTGTGTGTGTGTGTGTGTGTGTGTGTGTGTGTGTGTGTGTGTGTGTGTGTGTGTGTGTGTGTGTGTGTGTGTGTGTGTGTGTGTGTGCGCGCGCGCGTGCGTGTGCGTGTTGCATGCCTGTGCTTTCTCTGGTGGGAGTTCAGAGAGCTAATCATCTAACCGCGTTCCCGGCTGGGAGCCAGAAACGAGAGGAATTCTACTGCAGGAGAACATAACTCTGGGCCAGCGGTCTGCGGCCACGACAGCCCGGTTGCCACGGGGACATGCATCCACTGGTGGGAGCCGAACGGCTCTTGGTTCGATCCCCAATGTAGACGGCCTCCTGGTAGGCATCCTAGCGCAAGTTGACCCTAACCCCTTCCCCCTCATAAGTTGCTTTGTCTGTCAAGTAACTCATACTACATAGTACTAACTCTTACTACATAGTACTAACTCTTACTACATAGTACTTCATACTACACAGTACAAATTACATACTAACGCATTCTACTTACTTACTCATACTACATGGTACCAACTCCTACTACATGGCACCAACACCTACTACTAACTCCTACTAAACGGTACTAACTCCTACTACATACTACTAACTCATACTACTAACTCCTACTACATGGTACTAACTCCTACTACATACTACTGAATAAAGCACTTATCTATCTATCTATCTACTACTAACTCATACTACTAACTACTACTACATGGTACTAACTCCTACTACATACTACTAACTCCTACTACATGGTACTAACTCCTACTACATGGCACTAACTCCTACTACTAACTCCTATTACATGGTACTAACTCCTACTACATATTACATGGTACTAACTCCTACTACATGGTACTAACTCCTACTACATGGTACTAACTCCTACTACATGGTACTAACTCCTACTACATGGTACCAACTCCTAATACATGGCCGTAACACTGTGCAACAGTTTGTCCTGACCACGGCAGGAGGAGGCAGAACTGAACCCTCCGATCAGGTGACTCAGTGGCCTGCTGATGTTCCGACGGAAAAGATTCTGTGTTTAGCTCCGGGAGCATCATAAACACAGAACAGAGAAGACACACACACGCACACGCACAAACACACACACCTCCTCCGCTCCTCCTGCTCCTCCTGCTCCATGACCCTGTATGGACATCTACAGCACATATAGCTGGTGTGTGTGGTTCTGTGTGTGTGTTTGTGTGTGTAAGTAGCAGCAGCACCATAAAAGGGAGAGAACAAATAAAGATATATATGTGAGAGAGCGAGGAGGGGAAAGATACAGAGAGAGAGAGCGTGAGGGGAAAGATACAGAGAGAGAGAGAGACACAGAGAGACAGAGAGAGAGAGAGAGAGAAAAGGAGGGATGGAGACAGGAAGAGGTAGAGCGATAGAGGAGGAGAGGAGAGCGGCACTAGTGTGATGAGAGCAGGGACAGAGAGAACAGTGTGCAGTCCATTCCCCTGCAGATCACGGTTTCCTTTGTGTCTGTCTGACTGATGTCCCGAGACGCAAGGGGGGAGGCAGGCCGGGCAGACTGACGTCCCAGGATGCACTGGGAGGGAGCCAGGCTCTCCACGTAAACAGAAAGCCTCTGGGTACAGAACCAAGGGCCCGGCTGGGCCCGGGGACCACAGATGGTCTTGTGTCTCTGCGTGGCTACGGCGGGGAGCGTCTCTGCTCGATCCGAGACTCAGACCGATGGAATTGGACCGCCCCCTCGCACCCTAATGGAATTCATTCCCAGCACCTCAATTAAAAGTCGTTTGGCTATGCCTAGAGGTGGAAGACTATACATATTTAAACAGCTGTAGAACCCCACTGTAGCGAACACCGAACACACACCGGCCTACTGCCTTGTTTTTAAAATCAGCTCCCTTGTCTTACGAAGCGTCATTCGAGCATTCTGCCCCTTGGGTCAGGCTTGACCAATGAGCAGTGAACCCCACGACCCCTAGAAGGGTAGAGAGCTAAACCCCCAGCTGTGTTCTCAGACGGACACACCAGGGCATAGCCCTGCTACCTTTAAGAGGGGCCAAGGGGTCCTTGTCATGAGGGGGGCCCACGGCAACGACCCCTCTGTGCCAGGTCACGTACCGACCTGCCCTCTTCCCCCCCCCGCCCCCCGGTTGGAGGGCAGGTAACCATGGAAACACATCACGCGCTATTGTTTCTGCATCCTAGTGTGACACATTGACAGGCCAAGGTTATTATGGGATAGCACAAGTCTATGTGTGCAGGTCCAGTCATTTTGTCCATCATGCCTGGATGAGTCACAACCCAGTCACACACACACACACACACACACACACACACACACACACACACACACACACACACACACACACCACACACACACACACACCACACACACACACACACACACACCACACACACACCACACACACAACACACACACACACACTGCATCAACTCTCCCATTGCGATCCATACATGTGAGTGTTCTGTTTATCTCCAGCACCATGACTATCGGGGTTACCTTGTGTCTGGGATCAGATTCCTGAGCACTATTCTCTAGCCCGGCCCAACCAGTGTGAACACGTGAAACCCGATTGTCCTCCGAGTGGCTAAGACACGGCTCCAGAAACGGCTTTACTGCACTGTCCAACGGAATGGACATGCAAACCGGCACTTAACTCACGGGTTTGGATGACAAGTACGGAGGGCAGGCCCTGGGATCGGTCTGGGACCCGATTTGGTAACAGGAGTTCGGAACGTGGGGTTCAGAACGCGGGTTCGGAACGCGGGTTCGGAACACGGGTTCGGAACGCCGGTTCGGAACGCCGGTTCGGAACGCGAGTTCAGAGGACGGTTTGTCCTAACGAAAGCGTTACGAAAGCGCTGCAATCGTGGTCCTACCGTGTCTCTTCATGGCGCTGTGGGCGTGGCCCACGGCCTCCCAGGGGTTGGGGATGTCCAGGAAGACGGCGTCGGCCACGCCCGCCACGCCGAAGCCGTCCAGGCACACGTCCTGGTTGCGCACGGAGACCAGGTGGGCCACGCGGTGCTCCCGGAACTCCTGCTCCACCTCCAGCGCCCGCTGCTTGTGGAACTCCACCGTGTGGAGGTGGCCGGTCGGCGCGATGGTGCGCAGGATGGCGTGGGACAGAGACCCACTTCCTGTTCCTGTCGGTGGGGGGAGAATACAGAGGCTTGATGAGGAAACCCTTCTCCAACGAGGAAGACCGCCTTGGAGGGTCTGGTGGGGGGGTGGGACTCAAACTCGCTCGAGGCTGGGGTCTCGAACCAAGAGGTTTACACTTGTGAGTGAGACAGCCCTAACCTCTACACTACCATGCCACCCATGTAATGATAGAACTATCAGCAATTATTTCATGAAGTTTCTGATAAAGGATCGAGGAAGATTAGGTCAGGCTAGGATCTAGGGGGGGGGACGGGGACGCAATGCATCGTGGGAAAAGAGACATCTGGATAAGCCGTAAGTAAGGTTAGTCCCACCATGGTGGTGAGGAAGAGCCTCAGAAAGGACCTGAAAGCGAGCGCACGCTAGCCAAACACTAGCTAAGCCGAGTTAGTACACATGACATCCATCTACTTGAGCTGGCCTAGAGCCAAAGTTAATGCTTAAGCCACAACAAGAGAGTGTGCGAGTGTGTGTCAGTGAGAGCATTGTCGTTCCAGTAAACAGGTGACCGAAATCAGTTTCCATGGCGATCAACCTTCTATCATTCCCTGCGAGAGTTTGTTCGACAAAGAACCGTTGTTCTCATTGTCCAAGTATCCCTCAGTTGATGACCCACTAATATACAATAAAATCCTGACAGTCTGCCAGGGTCCCTTTATTGGAAGTCTCTCCACTCCAGCGTTGAGGTCAGGGCCCCACGGACTGAACCACACCATGGGGACACGACGCCGCTATCAGACTGCCACTATCTGGCACTGTGTTTATCACAGCGTCTAAAGCCCGTGTGGAGCAGTGAGGGCAAAGCTGAGGTGATGTCATCGTCCCTTTGACGTGACGCCCGTGCGCCATGTGACTCTGCAGTACAGACAAAACTCTGTGGAACCAACCTTGAGCACTTTCAGAAACGTATATGGTACAGGGATAGGTCCTTAAGGAGCAGGTAGGGGGATAGATGATACAGAGACAGGTCATTAAGGAGCAGGTAGGGGTTAGACAGTACAGAGGCAGAAGTTGCCAGGATCAAATAAGACCTTGAAAGGATCATGTTAGGTTCTCAGGTGACGGAACGTCAAGTGGGGCCAACACGTTGAGAGATGGTCACGTTCTGAATGCAGGGTTTGTGTGGTAATGGCCAGGGTGGAATCTGGGAAGGGGCATCATGGCCAAATAAAAGTTTTTTACCAAGTTGCTTGTTTGCGTGCACACGCATGCACGCACGTGCGACACAGAAGTTGCTAGTTATGCAACGCTCCCAGTTCCTCCGGGTCAGCCCAAGCCGCATCACAGTGTGCTCGTGTGTACTGTAAAAACTTCCACCAGAGCTTAATCTGGTGTTTATTACCATCTCCAACCGTCTCCCAGCCCTGTCAACCAATAACGCGCAGCCATGTTGCGACAGCCCTGTCATGTGACCCTGGAGTGTGTGGCTGGGATCTAGTACATCTTGTCTCTATGCCCCCGCCGCCCCCACTCTTGCTAAAGTTACGTCATCCCCCGCCCTTGTTCTCGTGGCAACAATGGACCCCAATGTTTACAACACATGACCACCGACAGGGAGACGGAGAGAATGGCGGAATGGGTCGGGCTTGTGGACAAAGGGAGCCCCGTCGGCCCTTCTGAGGGGATAATTGATATCCTGGTTATGAATTTCCTGAGAATCTGGGACACTCACATTAGCGCCGGTTACCGTGGAGACGGCAGCGGGGTGTAACTGGGACTGGGCGGCGATGCAGTGTTTAATCTCGGTCAGCATGTTGATGGGACAGATTAGAGGACCAGAGAGTTTAACCCCTGAAAGGTGACGTTAGCGGGGGGGGACGTTAGCTAGGGACAGCTAGCACCAGCTAGGTTCCAGCTGGATAGCGATAGCATCAGCAAGGGGGGGCCAAAGAAGAAGTTTAGAACTCCAACTTGTGGCTTGCAGGAGAACGCAGCGGTGTAAAGCGGGCACACCAACGCTCTACGTTTATGACTATGAACCCTCCCAACCGCAGCCGTCATATCGGTATCCAAAGGTTCCTTTGTTTCCTCTTCCAGACGTCTGTCTCTTCCTTGCTCTCCAGGCCCCGCCTCCTCACCCCCCCCCCCCCCCTCCTATGCACAGCCCTGAGCAGCAGAGTCAAAGGCTGCTTCTGAGGAAGTCCCGTCTCCTGGTAGCCACCGTCCTGAGGGTGGATGCAGGACTCGGTACTCAGTGGCAGGATTGACAGGTGTACCAATAAAAACCAAATCCTCCTCCAGTAGTTTGTCATGAACATGCCGATGCAGCTCTGTGGAGTCAAATTGTTTCCGGACATCATCGCCACAGGGAAAGATAACCGCACTCTATGCAAACGCACCGCAGGTGGCGAAAAACAACCCGCTCCTTGTCCCCTGGACCGAAACCAGAACATGAAGGGCTGCTGGTGTTGAGAACCGGACTCACAACCTGAAGGCCTGCGGCAGAACACTACCTTTCACGTCCGACATATCCAGAGTCACTGGGACAGCCTGGGGGCCCGCAGTAATAGTGGATCAGACTATTTTTAGCCATCAATGCTGCTTCTATCATAAACCCCTAGTTTAGATTCTACATGAAGACATGAGGTTCTCATGTAAATGGGCTATTTTTAAAGCGGCATGCCTCGTTGCATCATGGGACATCTCCCAAGGACAAAGGAGGTAGTTCCTTCTGACTTTGCGCCCACATCCTAATGTCCTCTGAGGAGGGTCCCATCTAGGAGCCACACATCTCCAATGCACACCTCACCAACGTTACAGGAAGTACGGTGTCGGAACCCGAACCAAAGGGTTCTGGGTCCAATGGCCAATGTACGTGGCCTAACTCTGAGAGAAGGATGACCCCTGCCCCTTCATGACATGCATCTGGATTCCCGAGAAGTCTCTTTGCATAAAAATGGCTCCTAAATTAATCAATGGAAGATAAATCAATAGACTATGAGCCTTATAAAACACACCTTCACGTCGGGAGCTCCTGGTCTCCAAGGTGACTCCCTAGTCCACACAGGGCGTGTCTACAGAGTCAACATCCCTATCGGCCACAATCGCAGTGCGGCTCCGCGCCCCCTCCGTCAAAGTCACTCCCCCCCCCCCCTCACTGAAGGACATGACATTCTTGAGAGAGTGTGTGTGTGTGTGTGTGTGTGTGTGTGTGTGGTGTGTGTGTGTGTGAGTGTGTGTGTGTGTGTGTGGTGTGTTGTGTGTAGTGTGTGTGTGTGTGTGTGTGTGTGTGTGTGTGTGTGTGTTGAACGCTACGGGGCGGGAGAACCTTCTGATGGCCTCCACCAGGCTACAAAGACAAACAAATCAGGGCACTTCCATTCTCCATGGCGGGCGCTGGCGCCCAGTCACCAGCCTGCTCACTCCTAAAAGAGGCCATTGTGCTTTGGGCCCCGTGTTGTGTGGTGGCCCCGTGCAGCACATGAGGCCGCAGCATGAGGCGTTGGGAGCCCTGGTGTTGGGACCATCAGGACGCGGACCGTAGCGCACCAATCACGTACACCCCTCCTTAGGGCTGGGCGATTAATCGAATTTTGATCGCGATTACGATTTTGGCGTCAAACGATCACAAAATTAACATAATCTCGTTTTCCGATTAAAAAAAATATATATATATATTATTATATATATATAATAATATATATATATATATATATATATATATTTTTGTTTTTTTAATGATTCATAGAAAGGGCAGAACAGCTGGGCACATCTGTATATCATTTTAGATTGGAACATTTTCTAGCACTGGGGTCTAGCACTGGGTTAGCGTAATTCAACTCACAAGAGCCGTGATTCATTTTAACTTCCTGACACGTTGCTAGGACAACGGGGTCGTCTGCGCCGACGCATTGAAGTGGCTCTACTCTGGGCCTAAAGTAGCTGGTTCTTGGTGGAGTTGGCGTGTGGAACCAACATTGAAGCTGAAACAGCAGCAGCACCGGTAGGAGAGGGCCTCGGGAGAACGGCTGGCTGGGAGTTAGGAGGCTGAACAGACGACACAACGTATACATTTTAGATTCGAACAGAGTGAAGTTTCAACGTCCTGACGCATTCATTTTTATCATATTTATTTCTTATTTTTAATATCAAGAAACGGGAACCAGTGACGTCTAGCACTTGGTTAGCGTAATTCAACTCACAAGACGGTTTCCCATTAGAGAGAGAGAGAAGGGGATGTGTGGCTGACTAGGCACATTTCCTAGCAGACTAATAAAATGGAGGGTGCTTGATCAATACAGTGACAGGCTGGCAGGGAGACACCACTGCAGTAAACCATGATCTAGTACTGCTGCAACACACACACACACACACACACAGACACACACACACACACACACAAAGTATAAAATAAATATAATTGACTTTCATAAATTATACCTTTACATGGAAATTGGAAATCAATTGATTTAATCCTGAAATCATCCAGTTTCACTAGACATACAACTAACCTCCTGATATGTATGACGGGTCACAGAAGATATTTGACTTGCGACTGAAATGCTTTGGAGAGGAAAGGTGTCACTTAAAGGTCTTGTGTAGGTTTGGTGCGCACAGGTTCCTCCTGGGACGCCAAGACTACAGGCACACGGCATGCGCTGGGCTGTCCCATGCAGGATGAACAACACAGAAAGGTCTAACATTTTCACACCTAAGATGGGGTCACAGGCCTGAAGATACTAGGTAGCAAGTGAAATAAAGGTGTGGTTCTGTGAATAAGGTGTGGTTCTCTAAATAAGGATGTGGTTCTCTAAATAAGGTATGGTTCTGTGAATACGGTGTGGTTCTGTGAATAAAGATGTTCTCTAAATAAGGTGTGGTTCTGTGAATAAGGTGTGGTTCCCTTAATGAAAGGTGTGGTTCTGCGGGGTTCTCACCTGACTCGCAGACCACCGCTCCGGGCTTGAGCTCCAGCATCATGGTGATGGTGGCGATGTCGGTGGTGTAGAGGATCTGGGTGCGGTGGGGCAGGTTCACCGTCCACAGCTCCGGCGTGGGGTGCAGCACCAGCACCCAGCCGCCCTTGCTGCACGTGACCTTTGACCCGTAGCGCTTGCCTATCAGGTCGGAGGAGTGGCGTATGGCGCCGTAGCGCGTCTGGGTCTGGCCGTTCTTCTGCACCTTTACCGCCATCATGGACTCGTGTCCCAGGTAGACGATGGCCACGTCGCCCACCTGGACCGTCTCGGAGTACTCCACAAAGCTCATGACGTCTCCTCTGGAGACCAGAACCACAAGACCCCCGTCAGCAGACGACGCTTCGGACTAGCGCTGAACGATAAACAAATTCAAACTGACGTCGCAATGTTAGAGAACGCGATTTGCAAATAGCAACGGCTGCGATTAAATTGTGTCATTTTGTTTTTCAAAGATGTTATAATATCAATTCACGCATCAATTCATCATCTTTCAGGAAGGAAGAATTTATATGTTGACTGCTTCCAATGTTGTGTTGGTCATACTATAGAATGATATATTGCTTGTTTAGTGAATAACACAAAACAAAAGGATCTGTAAAAAGAAAAGTCACATGCTAAATCGCAATATTGGCTGAAATAATCGCAATTAGATTATTTCTCCAAATTTTTGACCTCACATGCCGTACCCCTCCATCAGCATTATCCTGTTTGACATGTCAAACAGGGCAGGGTCATCTAGTATCAGCGATGGTGTAAGACCATCAGCCCAAAGGTCATGCTACCAGTAGGCATCCTTTAGAAAGATGCCCTTACCCCTCCATAATGAGCCGTCTCTGTACTGTCTAACCCCTACCTGCACCTAAATTACCTGTCGCCATATATTCACTGTCTAACCCCTACTTGGACCTTAATGACCGGACTCTGTATTCACTGTCCAACCCCTACTTGGAGCTCAATGACCTGTATCTGTGTTCACTGTCTAACCCCTACTTGGAGCTTAATGACCTGTATCTCTAACCCCTGCCTGCTCCTAAACGACTTGTCTACACTGATGGTCGTTTGGGTTAGGGGCATCTGCTAAACGATAACATACTAAACCACACTTTAATTTATCGTGTGAGGGGAATGCAGATGTTACAGCAGCACACTCAAGAAAGAAAGAAAGAAACAGATGCATCTGGTTGCTCCTGGCAACCACTGGACGAGATCTTCCCGCGAGCTTTGGGGACTGTTACCCCAACAGTCCCCAACATCGCTTGAAACGAGGGCAGCCGTTACTTCAGTTGATATTTAAACTGGTAGTTAAGTTGGTGTTTGAACTGGTCGTTCAGTTGGTGTTTAAACTGGTAGTTCAGTTGGTGCTTGAACTGGTCGCTTCAGTTGGTGTTTGAACTGAAAGCTTCAGTTGGTGTTTGAACTGAAAGCTTCAGTTGGTGTTTGAACTGAAAGCTTCAGTTGAAGCATTCCCACCAGAGGAGCAGTAAACGGTTTGTCAGTCGACTCCTACCAAAACCAAACCCACCGTCTTTCACACGGCAGAAGACATGGACCAACTGTAAGTTTATGCAAGTTAAAGTTATAAGCTAAGCTTTAGAGGTTTTTTTAAATGTGAAAGGTCGTGCCAGTTATCCGCCAGTGCACTTTTAGTGGACGCCGGCTGACGTCAGAGAAGCCGTTGTTAGCATCGTGCTAACGACGCCACCCGTACCCCCCAGGTCTGAACCCCGGGGGGACTACGAGTCGAGAACACGAGGCAAGGTCGGGTTGCAAAGGCTCCACGGGGCTGGGTTCACATGAGTCGTTATAATCGTTTAATAAAAGCCAAAACCGCGACCGGAAAGACGGTCGGTTCCGCCGGTACCTCCGCTAGCCTAGCCGTTGGTCCACCGCTACTATAACCCCAGCAGACCGAAAGACAAGAGAGACCGACAGGGGTGAAGGGTCGGGATGTCGCCTACCTCCTGTGGGGGGGGGGTGCGGTTCACCTGGAGAGGTGTAGTTAAACGAAGGTGGTCGGGGTGTTTCGGTGGAGCGCCGCCGGTTCTCCGGGTCCACACGTGGGTTTGTTTTCAGAGCAGCCGAGGAGGAGGAGGCGGAAGCGGCGGCGGCGGCGCGGCTCCGCAGATCTCCGCCTCCCGCCGCCGCGCCGCTCCGCGCGCAGTCGCCGAGCGCATTGTTTGTAGATCTGCGGTGACCCGCGGCGAGGTCTGTCGCGCTACGATGACGTAGACGGGCGCTCGATAAAAGTTGTGGTTTGGGAGATGGCATGTGAACGTCCTCTCTAGCTGTCATGATGTTTTTTAAGGCAGATTCTCGTTTCCTATATGAGCAAATATCACTTCATCGGGATTGGTCTTCCAATTAGATTGTGTGCTGTTACATGTTTCAACGGGTTTTCATTGGTTGCAGTGCTAATTGCTAATATGTAATTAGTTGAATACTGAATACATGATAGATGATTATTATTACTATGAATGCCCACCTGATAGCCCTTCTCTGATCGCAGTGCACAGCGATGATATATGTCGGAAATTCAGAGTAATAATCATCTATCAGTCTTCTTGCAAAGTGTGTTTCCATGACGACTTGCACCTCGTTGGGTTATGAAGGATATCCCCTGATATCTACACTACTGCTCGCTGGGTTGGGTGTACTTTACTAAATGAGAAGGACGCACAGCTACTGAAATACACACTGCTATAAAAACAATCCGCATTGCCATAAGAAGCACACTCGGCATTCAGTTTACGGACGACAATCCCATTTCACATCCAGAGGGTTTGAGTTATGCGTCGTGTTATGATGAGTTGTGCGTCTCAGTCCAGATGAACGGAAAGGAAGAAACCGGATAACGTCCAATAGAGAGGCTGGAGCCTGAGCGCCGACCAATGCAGCGGCCAGCAGCTCCGCTATAAAACGCCCCCGGCCCGCAGCCCCGCGGAGAACGCTCAGTCCGTCTGCTGGAGGAGGTCTGCGACTCGGCGGAACAATAGGGATCTTCGTTTCTTCCCCCAGTAGTAGTAGTACACAGGTAGGACCGCTCTCTGCTCCCTCCACCGCGCCTTTGGCTCAACTCATTCTGTTCATTATTATCACATGCGCCGTTTCATCTCAGGCGGACAGATGTGGACGAATAGTCTATGCATTGTCTTAATAATACGTTGATGTATATAATTGTAATTTAAAATGGATGATATAACGACGTGTAATGCGTAACCTGTGCACCGGTCCGCGGGGCCGGTGCAGGAGGGCGTTCGGCGGGGCTCCGCGCGGCTCGTCTCGGGGGGGAGATGGGCTGACGGCGGGAGTCTCCGCGTCCCCTCACGTCTCGCTCACTCGTGTGGTTTCTCCCCCGCGCCGCGCGTGCAGGGATCAGCCATGCCTTTCGGAAACACTCACAACGAGATGAAGCTGAAATACGCCTCCGACAAGGAGTACCCCGACCTCTCCCAGCACAACAACCACATGGCTAAGATCCTCACCCCGGCCATCTACGAGCTGCTGAGGAAGAGGCAGACCCCCAGTGGATTTACCCTGGATGACGTCATCCAGACCGGGATTGATAACCCAGGTAAAAAAATAATAATAAAGAAACCTCAAGCGGCGCTCGCGCCGAGCCGCCGCCCGCTGCGCGTCGTTCGGTGTCCTCGCTAGACTAGCGGAGGGGGTATTACCGGGGGGCTTCTAAGTGGGATGGAGCCGCCATTTGCAACGCGACCTTGCCCGTGTGTAAACATTAAACCAAAAGATGGATGAATGAAAACTGAATTTCCTACTCTGCTTTGACGTCATGATGTGGTGACCGGTAGGGGTCTACATTCAAATGTAGCGCCGCCATGAATCCTGATGCTGCTGAGGCAGGTGCAGCTGAGACGGTGCCTGTAGTGAGGCTGCCTGTGTTGAGGGGGCTGTAATAATCGTGCCTGTATTAAGGGAGCGTGTAGTGAGCCTGCTGTGTGTCTAGCTCTAAGGCCATGGCCCAGATAAACGTCAGGCGGCTGTCAGCGGAGGACGAGTACCCTGACCTGACCGGCCACAACCACCACATGGCGTCGGCCATGACCCTTGACATCTACAAGCAGCTGAGGCAGAGGGCCACACCCAACGGCTTCACCATAGATGATGTCATTCAGACAGGGGTGGACAATCCCGGTACTGTAACCCAGACCACGAGACCCTGACCAGGGACCAGAACTAGGGAGGCCAGGGCTGTGTGTGTGGACGCCATGTGTTTTTTAACGTGTGTGTGTGTGTTTACCGGGGGGGTCCAGGCCACCCCTTCATCATGACGGTGGGCTGCGTGGCCGGAGACGAGGAGACCTACGAGGTGTTCAAAGAGCTGCTGGACCCCGTGATCCAGGACCGCCACGGCGGGTACAAGCCCACAGACAAGCACAAGACCGACCTGGACCCCGCCCACCTCAAGGTAGCTCCGCCCATCCCCGCAACACCACCCACCGCTAGTGCTTTGTTTGGAGCGTAGCGGTGTGCATGCAGTCGCTGTATAGTGGACATAGTGGGCCGTACCTGACGCCGTCCCCTCTCCCCAGGGGGGAGACGACCTGGACCCCAAATACGTCCTGAGCTCCAGGGTGCGCACCGGGAGGAGCGTCCGCGGCTTCTGCCTGCCGCCCCACTGCAGCCGCGGGGAGCGCCGCGCCGTGGAGACCCTCTCCATAGAAGGTAGGGCCCCCCTGCAGCGGGACGCACGAGTGCCGTTGGTTCGGTGCCCGGAGCTCACAGAAACACTGGGCAGAGAGCCCCCTCTAGAGGCGGCAGCCGGCAGAACACCTGCTCCACAGTGCTGTCCTCCCCTGGAGACGTGGACCAGCCCCCCCCATAGCCGTCCTTCAGAAGGTTCACTTCCCCTCAGGTCCCAGACGGCGGTAGGTCACGTGTTCTCCTGTGTTCCCCAGCTCTGGACACTCTGTCTGGGGACCTGAAGGGGAAGTACTACGCCCTGAAGAACATGTCCGACGCGGAGCAGCAGCAGCTCATCGACGACCACTTCCTGTTTGACAAGCCCGTCTCCCCCCTGCTGCTGGCGTCCGGTATGGCCCGCGACTGGCCCGACGGCCGCGGCATCTGGTGAGTAGAGGTTCTGCCGAGACCCGGGTTCCTGGGTCCCCCCCCCCCCCCCCCGGCCGTGTTAACGGGGCTCCGTGTGTGTCGCAGGCACAACGTGAACAAGACGTTCCTGGTGTGGGTCAACGAGGAGGACCACCTCCGGGTCATCTCCATGCAGCAGGGGGGCAACATGAAGGAGGTGTTCAACCGCTTCTGCACCGGCCTCACCAAGGTGAGTCCTCCCAGGTCACCGTGGAGACCCCCCTAGTGCCGTCGATCACCGTGGAAACCACCTGATGCGGTCAATCACCGTGGAAACCACCCAGTGCGGTGGATCGCACGACGGGGCCCAGACTCACGGCCGTTTGCCCCCCCCCGCAGATCGAGAAACTGTTCAAGGAGAGGAAGCACGAGTTCATGTGGAACGAGCACCTGGGCTACGTGCTCACCTGCCCCTCCAACCTGGGCACCGGGCTGCGCGCCGGCGTCCACGTCAAGCTGCCCAACCTCAGCAAGAACGCCAAGTTTGAGGAGATCCTCAAGAAGCTGCGGCTCCAGAAGCGTGGGACAGGTACCCCCCTAACCCTAACCCCATCGGGGCTCTGTAGGATAGGCCTAGTGTGGAGACTTGGGTCCAATCCCACTACGCCCCTCGGCCCAAACCCTTCGCCCTACCCCTCGTTTTTGCGCGCGCACGCGCAAAAACGAGGGGTAGGGCGAAGGGTTTGGGCCGAGGGGCGTGGTGGGATCCAGCCTTGGCCTTCCCAGAAGGCCTTGCGGTGTGGGATGGCCGTGTGACCGGTGTCCCTCGTCTCTCAGGGGGCGTGGACACGGCGGCCGTGGGCGGGACCTTTGACATCTCCAACGCGGACCGCCTGGGCTTCTCCGAGGTGGAGCTGGTGCAGATGGTGGTGGACGGAGTCAAGCTGCTGGTGGAGATGGAGAAGAAGCTGGAGAAGGGCCAGCCCATCGACGCCATGATCCCCGCCCAGAAGAACGTACCCCCCCCCCCCCCATGGCCACCCCCGTTCTGGAATGTTCCCCCTATTTAAAAACTTCAGTG
The DNA here is from genome assembly GCA_900291075.1 of Melanogrammus aeglefinus. NCBI lineage: Eukaryota > Metazoa > Chordata > Actinopteri > Gadiformes > Gadidae > Melanogrammus > Melanogrammus aeglefinus. The sequence continues at coordinate 113,062 of OLKM01001273.1, read as the reverse complement.
GTTTGTTGAAGCTGGCGCTGAACATGAAATAAAGTGGTTCTGACCCAAACCGTGTCTTCATTAAATGTGTGGAGGTTAAACCAGCCTGATCTACATCATGACTCTTCAAGGCATCTTTCACTGTAGGCCCATGTGGTTTTTTTAAGCCTATAAGGAAGGGTACTAAATTGATTAGAAACAATATATTTGGTTCTTCAGACCAGTTTGTAAATATGAATTTGTGGGATGGATTTCCGGTATCAAGGATTTTTTTTAAATTTATTTTAAAGCATATATATCCAAGGGAACTAAAGAGACGGATGGAGAGATTAGATAAGTGGACTGACTGAGGGACAGACAGGTGTGTGTGCCTGAGGTGCTGCGGCGCTCTCCAAGGTGCTGACCTGTTCATTTGTTCAGTTGTTATATGCAAATTGTCAGGAGACAAAAGTATGACAATCATGCTGTGGAATTTTGTTTTATCTTGATTTCTAGTACTCGCAGGCCTAACCTGCGGTTGCCGGTGTAATACACTACTGCCTCGTTTTTTCGCTTACCTGGTGAGGCGAAGCTTCCGGTGTTCAGCGCCTGGTTACCGGGGAATCCCGTAGCGACACAGGGATTGTACAAATTCAGTCCATAATCCTGTTCAAACAAGTCATAGCCTGAAGTTTGTCGCCCCCTACCGGCTCTTTCCTTCTCCGTTCGGCCACTGAGCTGCCATACCGTAGACCTGACCTAAAACTGCGTTTCCAGATTTCAACTTCATTTATACAATTCTCGTAGGACATTCGTCGAAACAAGGCAATTTGGAGTTCTTATTAGTAGCCATCCTCTACCATGTTAAACTCCAATAATTGTTCTTATACAACTTGTTTAGTCAATTTATTTATAGCTCTCCACAGCATAACATTACACCATCGCCACAACGGCGAGAAACTCGGCAGACAGGTGACGGGTAAATGGCTACCGTAAATAATAGAAGAAAGGCGCCAAATTTACCTTACCACCAACCATTTAAAGAAAGTCCTTATCTGAGGAGCCTAATTAAGTTTGAGGTCTGAAATAGCTAATTATATATTCATGACGATTATCTTGGCCTAAAATGACCAGCAACACCGGATCTGACTCACAAAGTGACAACACGTTCATCAAGTTTACACTTTAATCAGACGTAGTGACCCCTCCCCTGGCATTTACATCAACTTCCATCTTCTAACAAAATACAAAAAAAAAACCCAATGGAGTACTGCAGGGAAGCCATCTTGAAAGTAAGATACATTATTTACACTGAAAACAAACGCTACGTTAAATCTGTTTTTCCAGGAGAGAGGAAAAAAAAACCTGTGAAATAAATAAGACTAGAAATGCTTTTTGTCCACATTCACAGCATGACAAAAAGCATCCTGTTAGAGGGCAGAAAACAGACATTAGTAGATAACTGATTATTGCCAAAAGCCAAACTCTATACATTAGAATAGTCATTACATTATCTGTAATATTGTTTAGAAAAAAAGACATTTTGGAAACTGCTACTTGAATGATTGTACAGCTTAAATACTTCTAGATATTTATATATATTCATCTGGTCTTGACCCTTTTTGTTCATAGCTTTAACTCGTTGGCAACTTTGGAAGCGATGTTCTTGAAGGCGATGGAGGACCCCGATATCCGCTTGAAGCGCACCCCGTTCAGCGAGAGGCGCGGCAGCTTGCACACCTCCATCTCCCACTGCACCAGGTCCTCGGCGCGGCCCTCCCCGTGGACGCACAGCAGCAGGAAGCTCTCGGGCTGCTCGTAGTCACAGTTGTTGGCGTCCAGCACCTTGCGGATCTCCCTCATGATGTCGCCCGGCTCCATGGCGCTGGTGGTCCTCATACTCCATGTGAAGCGCAGGGAGCGGGGCTTGCCGTCTTTGGCGGCTTCCCCCTTCGGATCCCCAGGAACATGGCGACTGGATGGGGGGAGAGAGATGGGTTAGAGGGGACGGGACGGAGGCCAGACCGACCACACACACACACACACACTGAACAGTATTTGGAGGACGGTGGGGCCATACAGAGCTGGTTTTAGTAATGCAGGGTCACGCAGACGCGCACGCACACGCACACGCGCGCACACACACACACACACACACACACACACACACACACACACACACACACACACACACACACACACACACACACACACACAAGAACAGCATCAAGACAGGAGATGCATACAACATCTGGACGAGTAGTGGCACGGGTCAGCAGGCAGACAACAGGAGGACAGACAGACAGCCAGGAGGAGAGACAGACAGAGAGCAGGAGGACAGACGGACATAGAGCAGGAGGACAGACGGATAGAGAGCAGGAGGACAGACAGACAGCGCAGGAGAAGAGACAGACAGAAAGCAAGAGGACAGACAGAGGAAGAGGACAGAGACAGACAGAGAGCAGGAGGCGGGACGGATCAGGAGGACAGACAAGACGGATGAGGAGGACAGACAGACAGCCAGGTGGACCGACACAGAGCAGGAGGACAGACAGACAGAAGTCTCACCTTGAGCCCTCAGGTCTCCCGTTTCTCTCAAACTCTGTGGAGACTCTGGAGGCAGCAGGGAGAGAAGAACATGAATACCACCTTCATCACCCCCACCACCACCACCAACATCCTCCTCATCATCACCACCACAAGCGCCGCGTCACAGGGGAATACTATGTAACCACGACACAAACGGAACCACGAGGGGAAACTCAAAATATATGTCAAAATGAAACGACGGTTAAACAACAAGGCTGAACTCCACTCTCCTACTGGGTCCCCAAGCAGGACCAGGCTCTGATGGCATAGCCCCCCAGCGGCACACACACACACAAGACGACAGCAGCCAGACGGGGACTGGTCCCACCAGACGGGCCCGGTGGTACCAGGGTCGGGCCCCGGAGCCCCAGAACCCACCAGGGACCGCCACAGGGCTGCACAGCTCCTCCCACCTCCACCCGCTCCGGACAATACAGTCAACCCCCCCCAGGAGCTGGTCTTGGTGATCCAGTCCCCCGCCTGGAGGGGGCATTGAGCTGGTCGGGACTGGGGGGGGGTTCGCTGTGCAGCCCCAGGGCCCTGTCTGGTGGTGGTGGGGGGGGGGAGGTCAAAGCCATGCACACACACAGCAGATGGAGAGGCTGCAGCGACATGCACCTGGGATGTATCCAATGCTGGCAGACGCTGGCTCATAGCACGGCTCCTAGCACGGCTCCTAGCACGGCTCCTAGCACGGCTCCTAGCACGGCTCCTAGCACGGCTCCTAGCACGGCCCCTAGCACGGCCCCTAGCATGGCTCCTAGTCTGACCCCTTAGCACGGCTCTAGTCTGGCCCCTTGCACGGCTCCTAGCACGGCTCCTAGCACGGCTCCTAGCATGTCCACCTTATAAATGGTATGTGCTGATAGTTTTGTATGCAGGATGCTATCGATTGTTTAATACTTTGTACATATTTATTTCCTACAGTAAAACTTCAGCTACAGCTCAATGCTGCTGTGGCTCACTGCTGCTTGTAGGCCCCTGACAGAACTGGGTTGTCAGGGGCCTTGCACTCCCAGCATGCAGTGCAGCAATAAGGGGGTAATTCAGACCAGACGTGTCGCTTCACGGCCCCGTTGGTGTGTGACGTCATGTTGTGAACTGTAGCCTCTCCTTCCTGGCTCATGGCTCGTACAGCTTCCCCTCTTCCATCGTCACAGCTGCTCTGTCAACAGCAGAATGCTACGACGCTAACGCTACATGGTAAACAAGGTTTGTCTTCCCGTGGGCGTCTCCGTCTCCTGTCGTGACCGGCCCCCGCGGCGTGACGTTGGGCCTAAACGCGCGACCCCGTTCAAAAGAGCGCCTGACTTGGTGTGAATGAGCCCAACGTTTGAGCGCCACGTTGGGGGGGTTGCAGCAGAGGGCTGAACCGCCCCAGACGGCCCCAGGACCTCCTCTCTGACGAGGCTTCAGCCTCCGACACGCGACGGACTGGAGGGAGAGCCACACGGCTCCACCTCCTGGTGGTCACGTGACACACGGCAGCCAATGAGACAAGCTCCCCGGGAACACACACCGATGAGGAGAGGATGAGGTGGATGTAGAGAATGTGGAGGAGGAGCAGAGAGGAAGAGGAAGAGCAGAGAGGAGGAAGGGGGGAAGAAGAGGAGGAGCAGGGTGGAGGTAGGGCAGAGAGGAGGAAGAGGAGGAGCAGGGAGGAAGAGGAGGAACACAAGAGGAGGAGCAGGAGGGAGGAGAGCGGTGCAGAAGACTTACTAAGACCGTGTGCTCCCTGGGGGGGGTGCCCGGCAGCCCCTGACTTGGCCGGGTCAATACTGACCCTGCTCAGAGAGGTCAAAGGTCACAGGACAGAGAAGGGTGGGGAAGAAACATTTACACACAGAGAGAGAGAAGGTCAAATCAAGAGGAGGGGGGGGGGGGGGGGGGGGAAACCTAACTTCCTGTGTTGAGGAAGGAGGCGGGACATCGGCGCTCCCTCTGCACCAATCAGATTCCAGCATGTTATGGTTGAAGCGTGAAACCAAAGAGCTGACACAGGATGGGCGGGCGGCCGTGGGATGAGGAAGATGAAGACGATGATGACGATGAGGTTAGCGTTGAGCAAACCCACCAACAGTTCCCTCAGACTGAAGAGCCTAAGCTCTTGTGTGTCGAGTGACAGTGGAGGACATCACCACTAGAGGGCGCCAGGACGCTTCAGGACCCTGTTAGGACTGCACTCTGCTCTTGGCCTCTCCCAACATGGCCGCCCTCAAGAACCGGGAACCAGAGAGCCAGAGCTAGCTGGTAGCTACACGCAGCTACCTTCTGATTGGCTGATGTGAACACACCTGCATCTCTAGAAGGTTACCCGGAGCCTGTCGAGCAGGCGAATAAACCCTTCCCCCCCCCCTTGAATGCTACAGGTTAGCATGCTAGCTTACATCAAACGCGCTGGCTCTCCTCAACATGCTAACGTGCACCAAACACGTCAGCTTGGCTACACTTTTGGTGCCACTGAATCTGTAACACCCGTCCCTGCCGGTAAGATTCAACACCTACCTCAACACAGAACGTTTATAACCACACAACACAACACTGGCGTCTCCAGACAGACTCGTTACTCGAGCCAGAAGTGAGAGCTGCTCGGAGAGGGAGGGCCAACAACAAGACCTTTATCATCAGGCCCTCAACTAACTGTACGGGTCGGTCCCCTCCCAGAAGACCCATCAGGGGAGATATACCGGAGCTACAACAGGACCTAGACACAACCTGCTGCTGCTGAACCCCTCACAGTGAGAGAGGTCAGCTCTCAGACGGGCCCTGGGGACATGAAGTGTGTTGTGTGTGTGTGTGTGTGTGTTTGTGGTGTGTGTTGTGTGTGTGTGTTGTGTGGTGGTGTGTGTGTGTGTGTGGACAGCCTCAGCAGGGGGGGGGGGGGGGAGGGGTGCGGTTGCATGCGATGAGATTTGAACGACAGGCAGAACACTACACTACACATACACGCAGCGTGGTGATTGGCCGGGGCCAGGCGGTGACGTGTGATTGGCCGGCTGAGGGTCTACCCCCCTAGTGGTGAGAGGGCTGTGTGCGTCAGGACGGGGGTCTGAGCGTGTGTGTGTGTGTGTGTGTGTGTGTGTGTGTGTGTGTGTGTGTGTGTGTGTGTGTGTGTGTGTGTGTGTGTGTGTGTGTGTGTGTGTGTGTGTGTGTGGCGGGGGGTTAGTGAAGCAGCAGTCTGAGGCGACCCCGGGGGGGCGGAGTTATGGTTCACACCGAGCGAAGGCAACACCGGTGGTCCTACCTTTTGGCAAACCTGAACGACATGTTTCTACAACAGAACCAGACACACACACCATGAGAACCACACCACGACCACACCGTGTGTGTGTGTGTGTGTGTGTGTGTGTGTGTGTGTGTGTGTGTGTGTGTGTGTGTGTGTGTGTGTGTGTGTGTGTGTGTGTGTGTGTGTGTGTGTGTGTGTGTGTGTGTGTGTGTGTGTGATGGATGGATGGTTTGCGTGAGTGGAGACACATGGGGGGGTGATAGGAATCGGCAGATGTGAAAGGGAGACTCACATCAGGAGGCGTTTGATTAAAATAGATTGAATAACAGAACAAATCAATTTCTCTTCCTCGTCCCAGACCAGCCTAAAGGTCGCTAGCCTAAAGGTCGCTAGCCCACAAGCTAGCCGGCTTAGCACCCGCTGTCAGCCTAGCAGCCAGACAGGGACTCAGTGTACCCTGGTGAAAGGCCTTGTGGAGCAGCACGCTACTGCAGATGTCTGGTAAGCATTGGTAGGTGTTACCCAATCTGTGGCTCGGGAGCCATTTTTGGCCGCCTGAGCTCCCTATGGGGTCCCGGAAGCTAGCTGACTGGTAAGCTACGGCTGGAAGCATCCCCATACATACTACTAACCAGTCGTACCTAGTGTTACTGCTACTAACCAGTAGGAGTTAGTGTAACTTTAACTATCCAGTAGTACCTAGTGTGACTACTACTAATCAGTCGTAGTTAGTGTGACTACTGCTAACCAGTAGTACCTAGTGTGACTACTAATCAGTAGTAAGTTAGTGTGACTTCTGGTTAGTGTGGCGTGGATGAGCTTGAAGCAATGTGTGTGCCAGCAGATGCAGGATGGTGTCCCCAGACCGGGGGTCACAGATGCCACTAGGCTGGGAACCCCCCCCCCCCCATGTGAGGTTCTAGTAGGAGCTGACTGAACACACACGGAACCATCTAGAACGTTCCCGTCTGGAGGTCGGTCGGGAGGGTCTCGTACCTGCGCGTGAGCTTGGAGGTGAGCTTGGAGAAGAGGTTGCTGGTGCCGCGGCTGCGCGTCTGGGAGAGGGGGGCGGCGTCGTGCGACAGCGTGGGCGAGGCGGGGGGCCCGTTGTAGGTGGCCGTGCGGCGGTCCCGCAGCTGGCCCCCGTGGAAGGTGCTGCGGCCGGCCGTGCCGCGCGGGAAGCGCAGGCGGTCGGGCGTGGTGGCGTTGGCCACGCTGTGCGTGGACGCCACGGGGGTCCGCTGGCTGCCAGGGGAGACCGCCACGCTACTGGTGGGGGGGGGAGAGGAAGAGACAGCGTTACCATCACGACCATGACGAACTACTGGGTCAGGGGTCCTCAACCTGCGGCCCTCTGCCGTGGCTCCAGACCAGACTCAGGGGGGTCCCGTCCCTTAAGGTGCAGGGAGGGGTCGGGGGGCGTCTTGCTCGAGGAGGCATAGCGGTAAGACCTCGGACAACCTGGGGATCGAACCCAGAACCATCAGGTCTGGGTCGGGGGTCCCTGCCCACTAGACTATCCTGCCACGACTGGTTATGAAGTCAACCAGGTCAACCAGGTCCTGGGAACTAAAGCCATCTGACAGTAGTTTGAGTTCGGTTTTGAAACAAATCAGGACTCAATGAGAGTCCACATGAGAATGCACCAGCATGGCTTCATAACCTGCTGCCTATAATCTCAGAGAAAGGTAGAACCACATCTTCATGACATCACACCTGTACGTCGAAACAAACTCCCACCGCAAAGCACAATACCATCGATTAGAAAGCACCTCTCGGAACCACTGAAATCAAATGCCCATGAGGAATACGAATGTAAAACTCCAACTTCATTCACACAGCGTTGACCTTTGAACCACAGGACGGCCCAGAGGAAGAGATATGACCTAACCTCGTCCACAACCTGCTGTGGTTGGAGGAGCTAGCGGGTTTAGCCCGCGGCGGCTAACCCATTGGGCGTGTGGGCTCGAGGCCGACCAGCCCCGCTTATAAAGAGCTACCTTGTGTCTGCTGGCGTCTTGTGACTCCCAGGAGGTCACAAGACACACTTGACGGGCCGTCCCACCGGTGACCTTCCAGCCTCGTTAAGGGACCCGTTCACGGGGGAAAGTATGCAGCAAATCCATTTATTCTGGATTTTCAGACTCCAGCCTTAAAAACAAGCAAGGCAGTCGACTGGGTCGGCTGCATCCTGTCCCCACACCGACTGGACCCCCCTGCGGGAGGCTCTTTAAAGACCGCCGCTCCAGCCTGCCACGGGACCACTCACTCCTCCTGCACCCCCTGCTGGGATAGTAGAGGCTCCTCTAACCAGGGCCTCTGAAGATGAGACAGTACAAGAATAAGAACAGAAGAGGAACTGGAGCAGAACAGACATGTCTGTTCTGCTGCAGTGAGACAGAACTCCCTGGCGTGGGAGGAGCTACCGTGAACAATGGGCGGGGCTCTAGTGAACCCCGCCCCCTCCTTTAGAGGCCCTGAACCGGTCCTGGAGTCACAGAGGTCACCTGTGTCTACCTGGGCTGCAGACGGCCTGGCCCGTGTTAACCAGGGTGGGTTAACCAGGGCAGAGGGTTAACCAGGGTGAGTTAACCAGGGCAGAGGGTTAACCAGGGTGGGTTAACCAGGGTGGGTTAACCAGGGCAGAGGGTTAACCAGGGCAGAGGGTTAACCAGGGTGAGTTAACCAGGGTAGGTTAACTAGGGAGGGGTAAACCAGGGTGGGTTAACAAGGGTGAGTTAACCAGGGCAGAGGGTTAACCAGGGCTGAGAGTTAACCAGGGTGAGTTAACCAGGGCAGAGGGTTAACAAGGGCAGAGGGTTAACCAGGGCAGAGGGTTAACCAGGGCTGAGGGTTAACCAGGGTGAGTTAACCAGGGCAGAGGGTTAACAAGGGCAGAGGGTTAACAAGGGCAGAGGGTTAACCAGGGCAGAGGGTTAACCAGGGCTGAGGGTTAACCAGGGTGAGTTAAACAGGGCAGAGGGTTAACCAGGGCTGAGGGTTAACCAGGGTGAGTTAACCAGGGCAGAGGATTAACCAGGGTGAGTTAACCAGGGTAGGTTAACTAGGGAGGGGTAAACCAGGGTGGGTTAACAAGGGTGAGTTAACCAGGGCAGAGGGTTAACCAGGGCTGAGAGTTAACCAGGGTGAGTTAACCAGGGCAGAGGGTTAACCAGGGCAGAGGGTTAACCAGGGCAGAGGGTTAACCCGGGCTGAGGGTTAACCAGGGTGAGTTAACCCGGGGGAAGTTAATGAGGGGAGGTTAGCCAGGATTAGGTTAACCAGGATTAGGTCAACCAGGATTAGGTTAACCAGGGTTAGGTTAACCAGGGTTAGGTTAACCTGGGCCAGAGGAGGAGCAGACAGGCGGAGCCGGGGTGACAGACAGGCGGTCCGGTCTTACGTGGGCGTGTCGTAGTCCAGGTGGGAGTGGCTCTGGGGCAGGGGGCTCCAGCCCGCCTGCCCCGCGTAGGGGGGGCTGTGGGCCGGGTACCTGAAGCCCCCCGGGGAGCCCGAGCACGCCGCCCCCAGGGCCAGCGACCCGCAGGGGGAGGGGCCGTAGGCCCCCAGACCCCCCGACCCGCAGGGGGAGGGGCCGTAGGCCCCCAGACCCCCCGACCCGCAGGGGGAGGGGCCGTAGGCCCCCAGGCCCCCCGACCCGCAGGGGGAGGGGCCGTAGGCCCCCAGACCCCCCGACCCGCAGGGGGAGGGGCCATAGGCCCCCAGACCCCCCGACCCGCAGGGGGAGGGGCCGTACACCTCCTCACCCGGACTGGCCGAGGAAGAGGAGGGTGAAGAGGCACCAGAACCCACACAGCGTAAGGGGGGAGAGTGAGAGAGTGAGAGGATGAGTGAGACAGGGGCCAGAGAGAGAGAGGAAGAGTGAGACAGGGGGCCAGAGAGAGAGAGGAAGAGTGAGACAGGGGGCCAGAGAGAGAGGAAGAGTGAGACAGGGGGCAGAGAGAGAGGAAGAGTGAGACAGGGGGCCAGAGAGAGAGGAAGAGTGAGACAGGGGGCCAGAGAGAGACAGGAAGAGTGAGACAGGGGGAGGTTGATATCGAGATAGTGAGAAGAAGAGTGAGACATGGGGCCAGAGAGTTAGAGGAATAGTAAGAGAAGGGGACAAAGAGGGAGAGTGAGCGTTAGAGGAAGAGTGAGCAGCAGGTGACAACGAGGAACGCTCCGTATTCAGGAACAGAAACACCTTGACATGTGGTACACAGGAAGTCCTTAAATGGGCAGCAAGCAAGTCTGGGTCCAAGACAAAATACCGTCTGTTGGGACCGCCCCCAGGTCCCCAGCAGGACGGAAGGGGGACAGGAAGTGGCTTGGCGTACAGGAAGTGCAGTGGCCTACAGGAAGTATGGTGGTCTACAGGAAGGGGGTTGGCCAACAGGAAGTGGGATGGCCTACAGGAAGAGGGTTGGCCTACAGGAAGTGGGTTGGCCTACAGGAAGTGGGTTGGCCTACAGGAAGTGGGTTGGCCTACAGTATGTGTTGCGGCCTACTGGAAGTGAGCAGGTCTACAGGAAGTGAGCAGGCCTACAGGAAGTGGATTAGCCTACAGGAAGTGGTCTCACCTGTTCTCCTTGCCGTTGGGGATGACGGCCAGGCGGTCTGTGTTGTTGCGGTCGCTGCAGACGTACGTATTCCTCCGGGTCATCCCCGCAGACGCCGCCGTGCTCTGAGACAACAACAACATCATCACCATGAATAACATAAATAATGACAACAACAACCAAGTCATAAGCAACTGCAAACAAAAACAACTGAAAACGACGTCACCATGAAAACACAAATGACATAATGCGTCTTTCTGTCTGTCCCTCGCTCCTCTTCCTATCTGTCCCTCCCTCCCTCCTCTTCCTGTCTGTCTGTCTGTCCCTCCCGCCCTCCCTCCTCTTCCTGTCTGTCTGTCTGTCTGTCTGTCTGTCTGTCTGTCTGTCTGTCTGTCTGTCTGTCTGTCTGTCTGTCTGTCTGTCTGTCTGTCTGTCTGTCTGTCTGTCTGTCTGTCTGTCTGTCTGTCTGTCTGTCTGTCTGTCTGTCTGTCTGTCTGTCTGTCTGTCCCTCCCGCCCTCCCTCCTCTTCCTGTCTGTCTGTCTGTCTGTCTGTCTGTCTGTCTGTCTGTCTGTCTGTCTGTCCCTCCTCTTCCTGTCTGTCTGTCTGTCTGTCCCTCCCTCCCTCCCTCCCTCCTCTTCCTGTCTGTCTGTCTGTCCCTCGCTGCTCTTCCTGTCTGTCCCTCGCTGCTCTTCCTGTCTGTCTGTCCCTCCTCTTCCTGTCTGTCTGTCTGTCTGTCTGTCCCTCCTCTTCCTGTCTGTCTGTCTGTCTGTCTGTCCCTCCTCTTCCTGTCTGTCTGTCTGTCTGTCTGTCCCTCGCTCCTCTGTCTGTCTGTCTGTCCCTCGCTCCTCTGTCTGTCTGTCCCTCCTCGTGCGTGCGTGTGCGTGTCTCACCGCGGGGCCGGTGGTCGCCCCCTTCTTGCGGTCGGGGATGTCGGCCTTGTTGGGGTTGTTGGCGTTGCCGAGCAGCGGGCTGGCGGGTGGAGCGCTGCGGCTGGAGGACAGGCCGGTGCGGGCGGAGGTGGAGGAGGTGGAGGAGGAGGAGGAGGGCTTCCTCAGAGCCACGCCCCCCTCCTCCTGCCCCTCCCCCACCGTGGTCTGACTCCGCTTGGGGTGGGAGCCCGGGGCCACGTTCTGGCCCGCTGAGGGACACACACACACGTTATATAGATACAACAACACACACACACACACACACACACATTAGATACAACAACACACACACACATTATATAGATACAACAACACACGCACATTATATAGAGGTACAGCAACACACGCACACACACACATTATATAGATACAATAACACACGCACACACACCACACATTATATAGAGAATAACACACAACATTACAGATACACAACACATTACATTATAGAGAGGTACAGCAAACACACACACACACACACACACATTATATAGAGGTACAGCAACACACACACACACACATTATATAGATACAACAACGCACGCACACACACATTATATAGAGATACAACAACACACGCACACACACACATTATATAGAGATACAGCAACACACACACACACACACACATTATATAGAGGTACAGCAACACACACACACACACATTATATAGATACAACAACACACACACATTATATAGATACAACAACACACGCACACACACATTATATAGATACAACACACCGCACATTACTATAGAGGTACAGCAACACACACACACACACACATTATATAGAGGTACAGCAACACACACACACACACACATTATATAGAGGTACAGCAACACACACACACACATTATATAGAGATACAGCAACACACACACACACACACACACACATTATATAAGATACAACAACACACGCACACACACATTATATAGAGGTACAGCAACACACACACATTATATAGAGGTACAGCAACACACAGACACACATTATAGAGATACAGCAGCATAGAAATACACACACACAGGTTAACATAGAGATACAACAACATAGAAACACACCAACAAACACATATTATATAGATATACAACAGCATAGAAATACACCAACACACAGGTTAATATAGAGATACAGTAACATAGAAATACACACACATACACGTTAACATAGAGATACAGCAACATAGAAATACACACACACACACACACACAAATATAGAGATACAACAACCTAGAAAATACACCAACACACACACACACATTAATAGAGATACAGCAACACACACATTAATATAGAGATACAACAACATAGAAATACCCCGACACACACACACACATACACACACACACACACACACACACGTGTTAATATAGAGATACAACAACATAGAAATACGTCAACACACATTAAAACCAGCCACAGAGACAGGTCTGTGTTATTGCGTAGTTTGGTATTCTATAACTATAATAAAGGATCAATACCAGTCGGTCACAGGTCTGTGTAAATGCGTAGTTTGGCGTCAGTGAGTACTAATTAGGTTCCATGTGCTCTCCTCTGTCAGCCGCGGACCTGTTCCGGACAACAGATCAATGCGACGTGACGCACTAACGGTTCAATCAGAGCCAGCCCCCTCTACCACCCGGTCACACTCCCCCCCTGGTCGTCACCACCGGTCAGACGAGCACGAGCGTCACATCCCGTCTACACCAGGGGCGGCTCAGCCCAGGAGGCAGAGCCGTTGTCTCGTCGTCGAAAGGTTGCTAGTTCGATCCCCAGCTCCTCCTAGCCGAGTGTTGACGTGTCCCTGAGCGAGACCCTTGACCCTAACTGCTCGTGACGAGCTGGCGGTCGCCTTGCATGGTTGACTCTGCCGTCGGTGTGTCAATGTGGGTATCAACCGATGTAAGTCGCTTTTGGATAAAAGAGCGTCTAAAACAAGCGTCTGCCATTGTAATTGTACACCTATGGGGCCCATAGTTATGTTGTTATCCTGCCATGTGTGTGTGTTGTGCGTGGTGTTGTGCGCGTTAGGTTACCTTGTTCACTGTAGCGCCGCTGCTTCTGATTGGACGCGCTGCGCTGGACCTTGAGGTGGGCGGGGGACTGACCATTCAGCTCGCTGGCTGGGCGGGGCTTAGCCAGGGACAGGTTACTGTTGGAGCCACTGGGTTCCATCTGTACACACACACAAAGAAACACACACACACACACACACACACACACACACACACACACACACACACACACACACACACACACACACACACACACACACACACACACACACACACACACACACATTAGACATGGGCTGCAGCTCTCAAGTGGTTGACCAGCAAGAGACTCTTCTGGCATTGTGTGTTGCTAAAGGGACGGAGGGGATGTGAAACCCCTGTTGGGACACAATGAAGAGGAGGAGGTCCTCTGGGTAGCGTTGGAATAGAGGTCGAGGAGAGGAGAGTCTGGGCGGTAAGCAGAGGTCAGGTTAGGCAGAGCCTAATTGAAGCTCCAGTTTGACCGGAGGTCAAGTGGTCGGGTTACCAGTTTGTCTGTGGCTGAGCTCTTCCTAGACTCAGGAGGGGGAGGTTACATGAAGGTTAAGAAGAGGTTAAGGCAAGGTCAGGGTAGGAGGTTAGGGAGAGGTTGTGTGTTTACCTCTGAGCTCTTCCTAGACAGCAGCAGGTAGGTGGCAGTAATCTCATCGTATTTCATCTTGGCCAGGGACTCCTGGATCTCCTCCAGGTTGTACCCCATCCCCACCATCACGTCTGAAACGAGAACCAGGATGTACATGAAGATACAGCCGAACTACATGAAGATACACCTGAAGTAATGAAGATACACCTGGACCACATGAAGATACACCTGGACTAATGAAGATACACCTGGACCACATGAAGATACACCTGGACTACATGAAGATACACCTGGACCACATGAAGATACACCTGGACCACATGAAGATACACCTGGACCACATGAAGATACACCTGGACTCACATGAAGATACACCTGGACCACATGAAGATACACCTGGACTAATGAAGATACACCTGGACCACATGAAGATACACCTGGACCACATGAAGATACACCTGGACCACATGAAGATACACCTGGACCACATGAAGATACACCTGGACCACATGAAGACACACCTGGACCACATGAAGATACACCTGGACTAATGAAGATACACCTGGACCACATGAAGATACACCTGGACCACATGAAGATACACCTGGACCACATGAAGATACACCTGGACCACATGAAGATACACCTGGACCACATGAAGATACACCTGGACTACATGAAGATACACCTGGACCACATGAAGATACACCTGGACCACATGAAGATACACCTGGACCACATGAAGATACACCTGGACTAATGAAGATACACCTGGACTAATGAACACCACCTGAACTAATGAACACCACCTGAACTAATGAACACCACCTGAACTAATGAACACCACCTTGAACTAATGAACACCACCTGGTCACAGGACCTCCATGAAGTCATACTTGGGCATCATAAATATAATTATATTCCATCTGATAAGTCCTGCGTGGAGGACATAAGATGGACTTAGTGCAGAGGGAGATTAGGAGGAAGAGAGAGACTGAAGCACACTTCAAGAGAAACAAAAATGGATTTAAGAAGCCCAATGGTCTATATTTAATCAGTTTCCCTGGAAAGTCTTTGATTCGGAGACAGTGGTTTATTTTAATAGATTAAGCTCAGGAAATCACGACACGGGATGAAGGAGACTTTGAAATGATACATTTCCACGCATCTAAAAATACAAGTGTTGCAGGAGACGACAGAAGCACGGATACATTTCACTCTGAGCTCCGGAAAAGACGCACACAGATACAGAGAGCCAGAAGGACAGAGACGGGGACACAGAGTCAGTGGAGGACAGACAGACGGACAGAGAGACAGACAGAGAGACAGGCAAACCCCCTACAAACCCCTACAGGCCCGTGTCATGCTATGGTGTCCACTATACTCAAATCAAATCTCAAAAGATTAATCTCAGAGCCTTTCTGCCAGGATTTCTTTTCTTTTACTTGAGCCAACATGTAGCTAACCAGCACACTGACGGCAAGGTAGCTAACTAGCTAACGGACAGGGTAGCTAACTGACTAACCGTCTCGGTAGCCGACCAGCTAACTGACTTGCCAGCTAAAAGACTTGGTAGGTTGCCAGCTAACTGACCTTATTGTATTATTCATTTTCTGACTGAACAGTACTTGAGTCAAACAACAATTCACATTAGTAGTCCCATTATGACAAACAAACACCCCACACAACTGTGTGTGTCTTCACGATACATTACGGTAGACCGAACCACATACACAATTACATATCAGTTAAGTAGACACTTTTATCAACAGACTAAAAATAACCGCAGTATCTCACACCACCCTACGCACACACACTCTAGCACTTTAAGTCCCAGTGTGGTTCACGCACACACACTTATTCTGGCCCGACACATGACTACAGACTACACACACACACACACACACACCTTTTAACTCCTCCCCTAGCCCACTGACCCCTCCCCTCACGTAGTACGCCCCCCCACCCCCACCCCCAGCCTCCCTCACGTTGAGAGCAGCGTGCAGCTCCATCCCATAATGATCAAACATTCATCTCTGTGCTCCACATCTGCTCGTAGCAGACGCAGGAGTACACTCACCGCAGGGGGCTAGCTGGGTCTGCCGGCTGGACGCCCTGTTCACGGGAACAGGGCGTCCAGCGTACCTTCAACCATCACACACTCTGAACAGCACTATAATCATCAAGATGACATCTCTCTCTCTCTCTCTCTCTCTCTCTCTCTCTCTCTCTCTCTCTCTCTCTCTCTCTCTCTCTCTCTCTCTCTCTCTCTGCTCTCTCTCTCTCTCTCTCTCTCTCTCTCTCTCTCTCTCTCTCTCTCTCTCTCTCTCTCTCTCTCTCTTCTCTCTCTCTCTCTCTCTCTCTCTCTCTCTCTCTCTCTCTCTCTCTCTCTCTCTCTCTCTCATACCATGGCCCCTCGCAGTAGTATTATAATAACGTGTATTTCTGGTGCGCTGTTACCCAAACGACCCCGATCAATAAAGAACGGTTTGATTTCAATTTGGTCGGAGGCTCGACCGCCTCGCTGCGGAACCCCAGAGAACCTCTGGAGTAGAGAGAGGATAACAGACCAACAGTACTGGAGGGGGTACTGGTGGTACTTGAGGGGGTACTGGTGGTACTTGAGGGGGTACTGGTGGTACTGGAGGGGGTACTGGTCTAAGGAATGGACCGATGCTAAGGGGCCCGCGTATTAGTCATGTGGACATGAAGACCACACACACACACACACACACACACACACACACACACACACACACACACACACACACACACACACACACACACACACACACACACACACACACACACACACACACACACACACACACAGTGAGAGAGTGGAAGAGAGACAGAGAAATGGAGAAAGTGGGAGAGAGAGAGGGAAAGGGAGAGAGAGACACAGAGGCACAGAGCTCGTCTCTTGCAGTGAAGCAATGTTGTGAACACAGTGTGTGATGTAACAACGGCAGAGTTATTTAGAGGAAGCCTCCTACATAGAGGAAGAGCAGAGGGGAAGAGGAAGAGGAGAACACAAGAAAAAGGAGGAGAATAGAGGAAGAGGAGGAGGAGGAGAGGAGTGAGGGAAGGAGTAGAGGACTGAGGGGATGGTGTCAGAGGGTTGTCTGGTGTTGTCGCGGTGGTGATGGAGTCTGTAGAGAAGAGCTCTTTTAAGGATGACTCAGAGGGCAGAACCACACCGCTCCATCTCAACATGTATACACCACCCTTCACAACATGTACCGCTACACCTGGTGTTCACCACCCAACATGTACCGCTTCACCTGGTGTTCAGCACCCAACATTTACTGCTACACCTGGGGTACACCACCCTTGACAACATGGACTGTTAGTCCTGATGTACACCACCCAACAGGAGGGAGGCAGACAGATGACACAGAGAAATGAGGCCGAGAGATGGAGGGAAGCAATAAGCAATGAGGTGGAAAGTAGAGAGAGGGAAAGTAGAGGGAAGAGAGAAGAGAGAAGAGAGAAAGAGAAAGAGAAAGAGAGAGTGTACATAGAAACAGAGACAACCAGAGAGGAGAAAGAGGGGATTAGAGAGCGAAAGGGAGACAGCAGAGAGAGAACAGATACAGGGAGAGAGGCAGAGGACAGGGGAGAAAGACCAAGAGAGAGACAAGAGAGAAAGACAAAGACAAAGAAAGAGAGGACAGCGACAGAGAGCGAGAGAGAGGCAGGGAGACAGAGAGAGGGGGAGAGAGTCAGAGAGACAGAGACGGGGGGAGAGAGCCAGCCAGAGAGAGGACAGAGAGAGAGGGGGGGGAGGAGAGCCAGCCAGAGAGACAGAGAGAGGGGGGGGGGGGGAGAGGCAGAGAGACAGAGAGAGGGGGGGGGGGAAGCGAGAGATCCCTGGTACGGTACGTGCTCTGGGTTTCCAATTATCCCCCACCTCTCTGTGGGTGGGGGCTGGGTGCTCCAACAGGGGCCCAGCCAACCAGCTGCTGTTATGTAATCCCCTCCCCCTGAGGACAGTAAATAACACAGCACCTCGCTCCCCACTCCGACGCTCTGCTCCTCTCCTCTCCTCCTCCTCCTCCTCTATCCTCTACTCCATCCCGCCCCCTCTGGCTCCCCCCTCGCCCCCCTCAGCCCTCTCCCTCTCCTTCGCCCTCCTCTTCATCACTAGGTTCTGAGGCTGAACCAGGCCACTGCAGACCTCCTAGTTCTACTGCTCTGTGGACCATGGAGACCCCAGACCCCCCCCCCAGACCACGGGGGTCCCGGGACCTGTGGGCCCTCTTCCCTCTGGGCGACGACCCAGGACCCCCCAAATCCCGGAGGGTCCCGGACCGGGTTTCAAAACGTCCTTGTTGCAGTAATTAACCATTCATAGACATCCGTGAACGCAGTGAGAAGCCTTCACTAGCGGCAAACTAAAACCGGTTAATTTGTGTTCTAGTTGACATTTACTAATGGGTCCATGTTAACTTAAATGGTATACATTTATACTTTATTTAATAGGGTTAAGCAGAGCCATAACTTATTAAATAATGCATCAAATAATACCTTAGCTAACACGGACACGGACACCTTCAGTAGACCATTACCCCAGCATCAGTTAACGGTTAATTAACTGGTAGTTCATTCTTATTACTGCATTAACGAAGATGTTAATTACCATAACCTTATCGTGAGGGATCAAATGGACTCACTGTGGGGTCATGGGACTTTGTTTTTAAAATGTACTTAGTGGGCATGGTCATGTGACTTTGTTTGAGGGTTTATTAAGGTTCATAACAATGTGATCATGTGACTATATCTATGGCGGCTGGTTCGACTTCCTAAATGTCAGGTCAGGTGACTTCACATTGGGGTGGTTTAAGGTCCTGCTGTGTGGTCATGTGACTTCACATTGGGGTGGTTTAAGGTCCTGCTGTGTGGTCATGTGACTTCACATTGGGGTGGTTTAAGGTCCTGCTGTGTGGTCATGTGACTTCACATTGGGGTGGTTTAAGGTCCTGCTGTGTGGTCATGTGACTTCACATTGGGGTGGTTTAAGGTCCTGCTGTGTGGTCACGTGACGGTGTTGTGTTAGGGTAAGTTAACTTCCTTACATCGTCGAGTCACGTGACGTTTGGCCGGACTAAGCCCGAGTGCTGATGTTTACAATGATACACTTGATTTATAAAGCGCTTTTCAAGGTTTAGCGAAGACACTTCTACGATAAAAATCATCAAATCTAAACTAAAATATAAAGACAAATATCAACGGTGGATCTATTCAAATGAAAAAACATTCAAGAAGTGTTCAGAAGGAGGAGGAGGAGAAAGAGAGAGAGAGCGAAAGAACAAGAAAGAATAAGAGAGAGAAAGAGATAGAATAAGATAAGAGAGAAAGATAAAGAGAGAGAGTAAGAGACAGATAGAGAGAGAATAAGAGAGAGAAAGAGAAAGAGAGAGAGTAAGAGAATGGAGAGATGACCCTGAGGTCATGTGACGGCGTGGTGGTCACGTGACCCCTCAACCCACCTATCCTCTTCTGGTCGGTGATGTCCATCTCGGGCTCCAGGAAGGGCTTCAGGTGGTCCTCGTCGAAGCCCGCGTTGATCCATCGGTCCTTCATGATTTGCTGGAGGGGGACGGAGATCACATGACCTCATCAGAACACGAACAGCCAATCAACGCTTCGCGGCGGACATCGGAGTCCTCGTGTTTTTTGTGGCCTTTGTGTGCTTACATCGTTGGAACCCGTCGATGTCCTATCATTAAAAAAAACAACATCATCCTCAGCACGCGTTGAGTCGTGAGACACTGAAAGATTTACACGCCTACTAACAGCCAATCACAAAGCTCCAAGACCACTTCCTGTGGCGAGGAACACAGCCAGGAAACCACGTAAGATAGACAGCAAACACACTTCCTGGTTTCCACTTGAGACCAGTTTCATCCGGTCGCATTGCGCAACAAAAATCCGACCATCCATATGTAGTTCACACACGCACACAGAAAAGCATCTATAATTCAGTACACACCACACACACACACACACAGAGTAGATATTTGTACCAGTACACACAAATGAAAGCACAACAGACAGCATGTGTAACATTGCCAACTGTTGCTAGCCGTGTAGCATTGGAGCGATGCTAGTTTCCCCGAGCTTGTAGCATAGCTTTGTGCTAGTAGCACAGCAACCACGCATCATCCACTTCACAAGCATCGAGTCACTTCAGGTCGTCTCCAAGCTACAATCAGAGGCGTTCTGTCCAGTGTTGGGGATATATTGCACTAGCTACACACACACACACAGACTCCCATAACTCTGGCACACAGACACACACACTCAGGCACACAGACACACGCACACAAATTATATTATACGCCGATTCTGTGCCTCTCTTCTTAGAACTTCTCATCCTCTGATCCCTTCTCAGAAGACCCTAGCGGTAAACATCCCGTTCCCCGAGCCCATGATTAGTGTATGCCCCCCGACCATTCGGTCCAGAGGTAGACTCGTCCATCCGAAGCCGTCACTGGATCCAGAGACACCATGGATCAAAAAGGTATCCAGAACCTTCCAGCCTAAACAGACTTCCTAACCAGGGA
Source organism: Melanogrammus aeglefinus (assembly GCA_900291075.1). Taxonomy (NCBI): domain Eukaryota; kingdom Metazoa; phylum Chordata; class Actinopteri; order Gadiformes; family Gadidae; genus Melanogrammus; species Melanogrammus aeglefinus. Next base: position 92,586 of record OLKM01001273.1, on the reverse strand, counting down.
CCATCGCCTTAGACCAGACTCCAGAGGTCTTTCAGGGTGGTAGGGTACCCACCACTAGAACCGGAAGGTGCACCAGGCGATCGGAAGTAGACTACAGCCTCTAGAGGTCATGTGACCATGAAGGTGCCCCCACTGGACCTGTGTGTGTCGTGCGTCGGGGCCCCATCAGATCCTCCTGAGAGACGTCCCCCCCCCCCCCCCCCACACAAACAGAACCTCCACCAGGTGGAGGTTCTGTTTGTGTAAGGGGGGGGGGGGGGGGGCGTCTCTCAGGAGGATCCTACTCCTTTATCGCACCAGGCCCGACGGCAGCGCCGCGGTTCAGAGGAACCGACCCGGAACGCGTAAAACCCCTCATGCACTATTAACGGAACCCGGAGTGGCGTTGGGGGGGGGGGGGGGCGGAGCCGGCGCGTGATGACGACGTCGTGGTGGTGTGGTGGTGGTGGTGGTGGGTGAGGAGGAGGAGGAGCAGGAGGAGGTGCTTCTCCGGGACGGACCGCATGCCGGGGGGGGGGGTAGGGGGGTGGAGGGAGGAGGAGGAGGATGGCGATGGCGATGAGGAAGAGGAGGGTTAATAAAAAAAGAGATATTTACATTGTCGGCATCCACCCTCACCTCCAACGTGCCCCTCTTGGACGGGTTCAGCACCAGGAAGCGCTTCAGGAGGTTCTCGCAGTCCGTTGACATGTAGAACGGGATGCGGTACTTCCCCCGCAGAACCCGCTCCCGCAGCTCCTGGGGGAGCGGAGAACCACAGCACAGCGTTAAAAGAGGAGCCCAGACTAGAACCACAGCGTTAAGAGGAACCGGGTTCAGATACTAGAACCACAGCACAGCGTTAAAAGAGGAGCCGAGACTAGAACCACAGCGTTAAGAGGAACCGGGTTCAGACACTAGAACCACAGCACAGCATTAGAGGAACCGGGTTCAGACACTAGAACCACAGCACAGCGTTAGAGGAACCGGGTTCAGACACTAGAACCACAGCAGTGTTCGAGGAACCGGGTTCAGACACTAGAACCACAGCACAGCGTTAGAGGAACCGGGTTCAGACACTAGAACCACAGCACAGCGTTAGAGGAACCGGGTTCAGACACTGCGTTAACATCCCACTAATGTAAGTGTTAATATGCGTACAGCTGCGTTAACATAACTATCCCCGAGTTAACATCCCACTAACGCAGGGGGTCTCACTCCTCAAGGAGTGAGTGGAAGCTGGGGGAGGTGACGGCGGGCTAAGGCCTTTCCCACGGTCACCCCCTTAACCGGGTTAAGGCGTTTCCACGGTCACCCCCTTAAGCAGGTTACGGTGGAGGCTGTCCGCGCGTCCAGGGACCGTGTGTCCGTGTGTCCGTGTGTCCCGGGGAGAACCCCAGCGCTCCAGGAACAGGACTGCATTATCCCAGGTGTTACATAATCAGGGCCGTTCTCAAGTTTCAAGGACAGGACCTTCTGGCGCTCGGCCCTCGCTGTCTGCTCCGTTTAAAGGCCCCCCCCCCCCCACAGTGGACGCATGGTGGGGACGCCCAGCGGACTGCGCTAACATGGACGCTGTGTGTGGCCCTCTGTGCTGTCTCACATGTCTGAATGAACCGTGACATTTAGGGCATTTAGCTGACACTTTTTATCCAAAGCGACTTAATACACGTAGCGACACGGCGACCACGCAGGGCGACAGCCGGCTCGTCGGGAGCAGTCAGGGTGAGGCGTCTCGCTCAGGGACGCATCGACACTCTCAAGCTAGGAGGAGCTTGGGGATCGAACCAGCAACCTTCCGGTGACGAGTGAACCTGCTCTACTTCCTGGGCTAACCGTGACCTTGGACCATACAAAGGAATAATAAAGTTATTTGACTTGAATAATGAATAACGCCCGTTATATGAGCGGGGAACTCGGGGAGGGAGGAATAGTCGCTTTATGAGAGGGAAGGGAAGTGTGTTGTTCCACCTTAACATAGTTAGAGTATGAGGTCAAGAGTCACTCAGACAGACGTGATGACAACGCACAACACGATGCATGTTGACACACAAACAAGCTCTCACACACACACACACACGCACAAACCAGGTCTCTCAAACACACACACACAAACCAGGTCTCACACACGCGCACAAACCAGGTCTCTCACACACAGACACACACACAAGGTCACACACACACACACACACACACACAAACACACACACACACACACGGTCTCTCCCCCCCAGCCCCCCACCTTGAGGTTCTGCCCGTCGAAGGGCAGTGACCCGCTGACCAGCGTGTACAGGATGACCCCCAGGCTCCAGACGTCCACCTCGGGCCCGTCGTACTTCTTCCCCTGGAAGAGCTCCGGGGCGGCGTAGGGCGGGGAGCCGCAGAAGGTGTCCAGCTTGTTGCCCGTCGTGAACTCGTTGCTGAAGCCGAAGTCGGCGATCTTGATGTTCATGTCGGCGTCCAGGAGGAGGTTCTCCGCCTGAGGAACCGACAGGAACCGTTCTTAGTGAGGGGGGGGTCGGTCAGAACCGCGACACCTGCGCAGCCTCTCACACTCGCACGCACTCACATGAGCCAGGTACCAGTCCAGTACCAGTCAGGTACCAGTCCAGTCCCAGTCAGGTACCAGTCCCGTAGCAGTCAGGTACTAGTCCAGTACTAGTCCGGTACTAGTCCTGTACCAGTCAAATACCAGTACAGTCCCAGTCAGGTACTCGTCAAGTACCAGTCAAGTACTAGTACCGTTCCAGTCAGGTACTAGTTAAGTACCAGTCAAGTACTAGTACCGTTCCAGTCAGGTACTAGTTAAGTACCAGTCCAATACCAGTAAGGTACCAGTTCCGTACCACCACCCTACTCCCTACTATGTTCCCCTACCCATTATTAAAAACCTGCATTTTCTGCACGCCAGAAAACATCGCAATGGAAACAGGTGACGCGTCGCTATGGAAACAGGTGACCCAGAAGCAGGAGTTGGTGGACTGGTTAAAGTTTAACTGGGTGTTCCAATTCTCACACACACACACACACACACACACACACACACACACACACACACACATACACATACACACACACACACACACTCATAAATGCATACGACAACACACGGTTCCCTGGACACGGGCTCATGAATTATTGGTGGTCCTGAAGGGAGGGGGGGGGGGGGGGTGGGTCTCTCTCTCACACACACACACCTTCGACAACAACACTACCGGATGGACACACACTTATATAAGCACCACACAGTAACACATGCACATTGAGACCCATATCGCACACAGCGGCACACACAGCAATGACTCACCTTGAGGTCTCTGTGGACAATGTGCTTCTGGTGGCAGTACTGCACTGCTGAAACTATCTGTAACACACACACACACACACACACACACACACACACACACACACACACACACACACACACACACACACACACACACACACACACACACACACACACACACACACACACACACGGTTTGATGAGGAAGCATTAGGGTGAAGTATAGTTTAACTTGTGACAACAAAAGAGGGGTCTCCGATTACGATGGGACCTGATTGGACGTTTGATCGGAGAACAGAAAGTAGAAAAGGCTGTGTGGGAAAGAACAGCTTCCTGGAGGGGGGCGAGAGGGAGGAGAAGGAGGACAGGGAGAAAGAGGGGGAGATGGATCCAGGTACCAGGGAGACACCAGGAAGGGGAGAGCGGTCAGCCCAGAAAACTGCAGAGGGGGTGAGGAAGAGGGGGAGGAAGAGGGGGAGGAAGGGGAGGAGGGGGGGTCTGTTACCTGTCTAAATTTAGCCCTGGCCTCTTTTTCTTTCATCCTTCCATGTGCAACAAGGTAGTCGAACACCTCACCTGGGAGAGGAGAGAGACATCCACGTATAAAACACAAAATGTACCGACTGCTGCCCCCCCCCCCGTCTGGACGCAGACCTGGAGAGCCAATCAGTAACTAGTCTGTGGCTGAACTAGACGCCTACCAACCCGGGTTACTACTAACCCTGGCTTTTTATTTATTTATAATTTCGCATACTTTTGCGATTTGCATATCGCATTCTATTACATCGCGATTTCGATTAATCGTTCAGCCCTACTACTAACTCCGGCTACTAACCAGGGTTAGTTTGTGTGTCTGTGCGCGCGTGTGTGCGTGTGTGTTCACGTGTTGATCCTCACCTCCGCTGGCGTACTCCATGATTAGGTAGAGGGTCCTGTCTGTCTCGATCACCTCAAACAGCTTGACTACAGACAGACAGACAGACAGACAGACAGACAGACAGACAGACAGACAGACAGACAGACAGACAGACAGACAGACAGACAGACAGACAGACAGACAGACAGACAGACAGACAGACAGACAGACAGACAGACAGACAGACAGACAGACAGACAGACAGACAGACAGACAGACAGACAGACAGACAGACAGACAGACAGACAGACAGACAGAGTGTTACGTCATGAACCATTTAAATGCCACTAAAGGTTATGCAGCCCACCGTTTTAAAAGGCTTCCTCTGCTCCTCGAGAGCCCCAGTCCTGTGTATGAGGACACAGGAGGGTCTGGTGATGAGTGTACTGAAAACGGTACACAACTAAATATAGTCCCCGAGCAGGAGGAGAAGGTAGAGGACGAGAGGCACCGCCGGCTCCCACGCGATGAGTCTCAGAGCCGTGGAGCACAATCATGTGTTCACAGGAAGTCACGGTGTTTCCAGGTGTGTGTGTGTGTGTGTGTGTGTGTGTGTGTGTGTGTGTGTGTGTGTGTGTGTGTGTGTGTGTGTGTGTGTGTGTGTGTGTGTGTGTGTGTGTGTGTGTGTGTGTGTGTCCAGACTAGCAGGGAACCCCCAGACACACTGCAGGGAGACTTCTAGAAGGATCTTCTGCTCTGGTCCGACATCAGACTACATATATATCGAGTTAAACAAATCTGTAGCTAGAAAGTGAGTGTTAATGTGAGCAGGACTGTATCTCTAAAGCGAGTGTTAATATATAAACATGCGTCAACGCGGTTCTCACCTATATTTGGATGATTCAGGATCTTCATTATTCTAACTTCTCTGAAGAGCTGGAAGAGAGAAAAGGAACAAGGTTATTGAAGGCTGCGTCGGGCCAGGCTGGGTTCATATCACAAGAGACCACAACCACCGTGGAGCATCAACTACATCTCCCAGCAGCCCTTTCCTGGGTAGATAGGACTAGCCCTGTGTGGAGATAATGGCCCAGAACTGTGATTGCTTAGGGGGGCCCCTTACACACCCCACCAGGGCCCCCCAAGACTCACTGAGTGAGCCGAGGCCGGGGCTCGGAGTTCTCCATTGAATCATTCAGCAGATTACGCTTTCATCCACGCTGCTTACAAGTGAGGCACACAACAATCAAAGCCCGCGATCAATATTGGAGGAGCTGGTGGTCGCCCTAGTTACAGCTGCAGAAGAAGAGCGCTCAGCATCACGCTAGCTCGAGCTTAGCACGTAGCTTAGCGCACCGTCCCGCAAGCCCAGCAACACAGACGATACGTCCTGAAGTTTGTTTTCAAATGGTTGCTTGTATTACTGTTCGTTTAAGTCAATGACTGGTGCCTACGCCACCTTATCGACGAGGAGGGAGGAGCCACCACGCGGTTCCTTCTCACCATCTCGTCCTTGTTTGGGAAGTGTTTTTTTTTTCTTCTTGCCCTTTGGGGGGGCTAGGGTTAGGGGAGGTCATAAATACATGACCTTTTGCCCTTTGAGACTGGAACTGGGATGACTGTCTATACAAACACAATTGACTTGGACTGATTTACGTCCTGTGATAAGGTTTGAGGGGAATCTGACTAAATGTGTCGTTTATTAACAATAACAACCAAAACAGCTTTTATTTAATCAAATTCCTACTTCAGATATTCCCTGTGAAAGTGGTATGAAATGGTTAAAACCTGTACTGGTGGAATAACATCCCAAAGTCCGCCTGCCCGGCTCAGACCACACACACTCACACACATTTACGTATCCCGCTCTTATTTTGAAACAGGAAATCAAACTTTCCGGTGTTTTACATCCTCCTGATTTCCTGAAGACATTCCGATAAGAGCCGGCCCACGTAGGTGAGCGCTGAAACCAGACACGGACCCCCGGCTCTGGAACATCATTGTTTCCTGAGCCGGGACGGGGAGGGGGGAGGGGGGGAAGGGGGGAAGGGGGGGAAGGGGGGGGGCTGGGCCAACTGCCACACCGTTGTCGTGGAAACTGATCTTTCAATCATGGCCGCCTGTCTCACCTCGGGCGGTGCAGAGAATACGAGGAATCCCCTCTTCCAGGAAACAACAGCGGGCCTGTTCCTAGCCCCCTGGGTGAAGCACCTCCACCTCCTCGCTCCACCGGTTCAACCGGTCACAGCACAGCCAGGTCCACCTGGTCCCGCTGGTTTAAACCAGTTCATACCATCCAGATAAATGCAATACTCTGACTATGGCTCTGACTAGGGGGTGAAATCGATGGATTATTATTCTTTATTTTCAAATCGATTCACGTAAGATTCACGGTTCTTATCTTTTTTTGGAGTTGTGGGTTTAGTTATTCATTTTTTTTCCTGATGTCTTAAGTTGACCTTTGTGTGAATATATTATTGCATTATATCAAATATAAAAACCGACATCATCTTGTACACGCTCCGTTAGCTCACAGCGGAACGGCGCAGATCTTGGAATCAGAATCCCGACGTGCTGAATGGAGAATCCGCTTTTAAATCAGGGGACAGTTTGGATCAAGACCCCAAGAACGGGGGATCGTCACAGGGGGGTCACGTGACGGTGAGGCACTGAAAGAGTGCATGTGTCCTTCCGTTGGTTGGTGGGTTCACCACGGCGAGAGGCGCCACGATGTCTACCTGCACCTCGAGGGCGGGGTGGGTGTGTGGGTGGGTGGGTGGGGGTGGGGGTGTCTGACAAGGTGTGGAGGATCATACCCCCCCAGGGAGATTCTTGTGCACGTAGCGCTGGGAAGCGAGAGCGGCCGCCATCGTCGTCAAGACGATGATGTACATAAAGTTTCAAAACGTGCGGGCACACCCCGGCCGTCTACGTCGGCCGCCTGCACCAGTCGCTATGGGCCCACCGCCGAGCGAGCACACGAGCGCTACGTCAGCCGACAGAGAGCCACTTCAGACCCCCGAGATAGCAGGAGACCCCATGGATTATTGATCTGCCGTTAACCACCTCTCTCTATCTCGCTCTCTCTCCTCACGCAAATATCACACGCATCAATCATTCATTATCAGGGGTGATTGGGGGGACACACACACACACACACACACACACACACACACACACACACACACACACAACACACACACACACACACACACACACACACACACACACACAAACACACACACACACACACACACACACACACACACTTTTGGGTTATACTCGTCCTCTGGATACGCCATCCCAACACATCAAGAGTTCAGAGGCGTTCCTGTGATTTCCTTGACGTTATGGCCTCCACTGAGTCACCAACCCCACCCTACGTCACGAACCCCGCCCGGCCAGCTCCGGAGGAGACAAAAAACACACATCCACCATATGAGCAAACACTTTGTTTTCAAGGGAAGAGAATAGCGGAAAAACACCAGAGTGATTCACCACAGAACAGGTCCAGAACCCAAACATGCTATTGGCCCAGCCCGACCCCAGATACAGGATACAAGGCTGCTATTGGTCCAACCATACCAAGGACCCCAGCTCTCCATTGGTCGAGCCTGATCGCAGACCCAAGGGGCTTTGCTGCCATTGGTCCGGCCTGACCACAGACCTAGTATTCCCTCGTGCTATTGGTCCAACTTAACCCCCCGCAGGGATGTACGAGGTCTGATTGAAGACCACATGGACCGTCAGATCTCACTATACTACAACATGTGCAATGTGGTTTATTTCTCTATACTATGTATACGCACGTTTTTAATTTCCACTTAAAAGTATGTACATAGACATTGACTTGATCGTTTGTAAATTGTCTCATGTGCAAACTGATTTCTCTGTGTGGGCCGATGGAGGAGCATCAGTCCTCCATCCTTCGGGTTGAAACATGCAGCAAAGCGTTTCTCCTCAGTCTGCCGTCTCCTCATACAATATGAACGCCCAGACCAGGCCTGACCTCACTCCTTCTTGCAGTTTTAAACAAGACTACTGTGCACAACATCACAACCTTCTCTCAGCCTCACGACATCACTACCTCACTACAACACAACCTCCATACTATACTACAACAACACCCCTACATGGTCAGCCTCACTACTAGACTACACATCACAACATACTCTACCTACTCTCAGCCTCACTGCAACCTCTACATGCTCAGCCTCACTACAACCTCAGTACTATACTACAACACAGCCTCTACACGCTCAGCCTCACTACAACCTCACTACTATACTACAACACAGCCTCTACACGCTCAGCCTCACTACAACCTCAGTACTATACTACAACACAACCTCACTACTATACTACAACACAACCTCACTGCTATACTACAACACAACCTCACTAGTATACTACAACACAACCTCTACACGCTCAGCCTCACTACAACCTCCATACTATACTACAACAACACCCCTACATGGTCAGCCTCACTACTAGACTACACATCACAACATCACAACCTTCTCTCAGCCTCACTACCTCACTACAACACAACCTCCATACTATACTACAACAACACCCCTACATGGTCAGCCTCACTACTAGACTACACATCACAACATCACAACCTTCTCTCAGCCTCACTACCTCACTACAACACAACCTCCATACTATACTACAACAACACCCCTACATGGTCAGCCTCACTACTAGACTACACATCACAACATACTCTACCTACGCTCAGCCTCACTACAACCTCAGTACTATACTACAACACAGCCTCTACACGCTCAGCCTCACTACAACCTCACTACTATACTACAACACAGCCTCTACACGCTCAGCCTCACTACAACCTCACTACTATACTACAACACAACCTCACTACTGCTCAGCCTCACTACAACCTCACTACTATACTACAACACAGCCTCTACACGCTCAGCCTCACTACAACCTCACTACTATACTACAACACAACCTCTACACGCTCAGCCTCACTACAACCTCACTACTATACTACAACACAGCCTCTACACGCTCAGCCTCACTACAACCTCACTACTATACTACAACACAGCCTCTACATGCTCAGCCTCACTACTACAGTACAACACATTTGTTTAAAGACCAACTTCCTGCTTATTTGAATTAAAGAAGTACACCTCTGAACGCCAGCTCGGCCGCGACGCCAGAGTCAATATTTGCTGACGACGGGAGGCAGACCTGCAGGCAGCTAGGTGCTGCTGTTTACAGTTCATTAAGGCCGGAGCCACACTCCTACCCCTGACCTTTAACCTCTGACCCGCAGCGAGGATAACGGCATGCTTCCCCCGAGTGGACCCCCAGTGACCGTCCTGGTGCTTTGTTGGACGGACGCTGACGAGCCGTCGAACAGCCACCATAGGTCCCTAATCTCTAGGTCATAGATCTCTACGTAACCACGGATCTCTACGCCCCTCTCTAAATATAAAAGCCGAAGGACCCTTTCAGGACCAGAGTGGGGACCCCCCCAACCACACCCAGGGCTTCACTCTCAACATGATGACCGGCATGTGGCCCGTCTTCCCGCTCTCCTCCTCCCCAGGAGGGGAACAAAGAAACAGGAACCAGCCATACAATGTCCCAACGGCCACGAGGGAATCAAAGCAACAAAAACCAAAACCCAAACTCTTGACGCCGTTGTTTTATCGCCTGGTTCCCGTCGCAAGGAGTGACCCCGAGTGACGTCTCTGGAGCCGTGGTGGAGCCGACATCTTTTCTAACCAAGGTGTTTTTCTCCCCGTGCTTTTTCCACACACACACACACACACACACACACACACACACACACACACACACACACACCGGCAGGCTCACAACAAGAGAGCCTGCTGACAATAGCCTTCTGCTTTGTTGCTCCATGAGCGCTGCTCGCTGTTTTTCTGCCAGCTTAGTGGCCAGCGGAGCAGGCCCATCCGCTACAAAAGGCAAGAATCAATGAGCCCGTGGAAAAACAGATGAAACCACGGCGGAGGGAGAGAGAGAGCTTGGACCAGCGCCACAGAGAGAGAGAGAGAGCAGGCTGGTCTAGAGACAGAGAGACCGCGCTGTACCAGAGACAGAGAGACCGTGCTGTACCAGAGACAGAGAGACCGCGCTGTACCAGAGACAGAGAGACCGCGCTGTACCAGAGACAGAGAGACCGTGCTGTACCAGAGACAGAGAGACCGTGCTGTACCAGAGACAGAGAGACCGTGCTGTACCAGAGACAGAGAGACCGTGCTGTACCAGAGACAGAGAGACCGTGCTGTACCAGAGACAGAGAGACCGTGCTGTACCAGAGACAGAGAGACCGTGCTGTACCAGAGACAGAGAGACCGTGCTGTACCAGAGACAGAGAGACCGTGCTGTACCAGAGACAGAGAGACCGTGCTGTACCAGAGATAGAGACCATGCTGGTCTAGAGACAGAGAGATATGATCTACAGATAGTGAGACCTGATCTAGAGACAAAGTGAGACTGGTCTACAGATAGAGAGACCTGATCTAGAGACAGTGAGACCTGGTCTACAGATAGGGAGACCTGATCTAGAGACAAAGTGACCTGGTCTAGACACAGCGAGAGCATGCTGGTCTAGGACAGAGAGACTAAAATAAATGTCACATGTCCCAGTATTGGATCAAAGATACCGTGATATTTGCCTTGGTCAAGAGTGCAGCGCTGCACGTGCACACACACACACACACACGCGCACGCACACAGAGAGCGGCCTGACATGGGCGGGACTAGCATCACCAGATAATGAGTGGCTACGTGACAGCTGCTCCCCAGGGTGTTGAGCGTCAGACGGGCACGGGGCCCGGCGGGGCCCTGCTGTTTCATCAGAGAGAGCCACGCCTGCTCTCAGCGTCAACACGCTGCTTTCTGCACCTCGTGGCCATCTTGGTTCTGAGCGCGGACCAGGACCCCAGCACTGGCCCAGGCTGGGCTGGGGTGGGAGGCTCCCACAGACACAGAGCCGTCTAGACGCCACTAGACAACAAAGCTCGATAGGATCTAGCTAAAGTAATATTGAGTCATTTTAGCGGACGATTTTATCCGCAGTAACCAACCGTGAATACAGATGCAATACATGCCGATAGGAGCAGGTAGGGGTAAGGGGGCATCCTGCTCTATGATGCCTACAGGTTAGACTACGGACATCGCAATCAAGCAGGACTAAAACAAACTCTGGTGCATTTGTAAGCATTCACTAAGCGTGTGAGGAGTCTCATGTGCATAAGGCAAGGACGCTGCAAGGCATCGTGGGATAAGTTCAAATTCCTGGTCGAGATATAACTTGACCATCACGGGATATTCAGTGCATTTTCAGAATCCCAAATCGGATTTCAGAACCCCAACACTGAGCCAATATGGCCGACGCCTGGCACGTATGACCAGAGATGGTAGATAGCGGAACCTTGGTGTGTGTGGGCCTGTCAAATCCATATGCAGTGCTTTAATCTGCCCTGCAGGGGCCCCAGGTCTCCAAAGGACCACGTTCTACGGCCCAAGAAGGAGTGATCCCTCCTTCTTGGGGACGGCTGGCAGTCTGCTAGGCGCTCAAAGGACGGACGTACGACGGTAGCCTCGTATGATACCAGGGTGAAGCCATGAGTCTCCAACAGCAGAGGACAGACAGACAGAGAGACAGACAGACAGACATCCAGACAGACAGACAGCCAGACAGACTGTAGCTCACCTTCTGCAGGCTGTTGGGGTTGAGCTGGGTCTTGTCTATGATCTTGATGGCCACCTGTGGACAGAAGAAGCAGTGAACAATAGACTCACCACTCTGAACTTTAGTACTGCTTTAGCACTAGCATGTTGCTACTTTAGCCCTAGCATGCTTCTCCTATACAACTAGCATGCTGTACTACTATACTACTATCATGCTATTACTAGAGTACTAGAATGCTAGTACTTTACTACTAGCATGCTAGTACTATACTACTACTATAGCACTTTACCAGACACAACCCAAATATAGTAAATAGTACTTATAGTTAAGGTACATCGCTACTGTAGTAGTACTAATAGTAATACTATGTTGCTACTACGGCTGTGGACCACACAATCAGAAGTTTTCAACAGAACAGTTTGTCTTTTTTAGTGGAACATTTTGATAAAGTACCTGTACATCTTACACAAAATGCTTTGGTTTGTATCCAAGTAATCTCTTTTATGGTTCAAATTCTTTCTCTTTACAGAATGAAAGCACGTGAACTGCTCATAGTAGCATAATGTTTTGACACTAAAGTAAGACTGTTACGGTAGGCTTAACAGTACTAAATACCTTAAGACCCTCTTATTAGGGCTGGTAATAAAATAATTTGGTCTTGCCCACGGACTGCTCTGTCTTTAAAAGGGAGGATTTACAGAGATCTGGACATGCTAGTTGCCTCGACAACAGACACATAAGCAGTAAGCCAGGTCTTTAAGGGTGTGTGTGTTGGGGGGGGGGGGGGGGGGGGGGGGTCCACTACCCACTGCTGTCACCAGATGGTGAAATGAACCCTAGAGTTAAAGAGCCCAAATCCAGCCCCTCCACAGAACAGAGCAGGGCAGGACTCAACGCCCAGGCCCGGACTGGAGGGAGTGAGGGTAGTCCAGGACCATCAGGTACATTAACATTGTTGTTATGCACTGGTTTAGATAGTTTGCCTTTCACTCTAACTTGGTGACGCAATGAGAAAGTGTCATGTTTGTTAACCTTTATTAATCCCAGAGGGAGGGACATACGGCCGGTTAAAGGGGGTACCTTTACCGGTACAGTCCGTGAAACCTATCGTTGCCTCATTTTGTATGAATTCCCAATCATAGAAACTAGGGCTGGGCGATTAATTGAATTTTGATCGCGATTACGATTTTAGCGTCGACCAGGACGATCAGAAAATCCACATAATCGAGTTTTCCGATTATTAATATATATATATAAAATATATTATATATATATATATATATATATATATATATATATTTATTTTATGATTTATAGAAAGGGCAGAACAGCTGGACACATATCTGTATATCATTTTAGATCGGAACATTTTTTTTTGGACCATTTTGTGTATTTTTTTAAGGCAAAATTTCAAAGTTCTCAGTTACAAAGTTACTTTTGGGAGAGACATGGTGAATAAATGCAACATGTTTTCAAACTCAAAGATAATCGTTTGCATAATCGTGATTTCAATATTGACCAAAATAATCGTGATTATGATTTTTCCCATAGTCGAGCAGCCTCAATATGAACTGAGGTGAACCCACACTTTAATGTGCCTTCACCGAGGCGTCGGTTGGCGACCCCTGACCCCTGACCCCCGGCTCACCTCTCGTCCCGTCAGGATGTGTCTGGCGAGCTTGACCTTGGCGAAGTTGCCCTTGCCGATGGTCTTCAGCAGGCGGTAGTTCCCCACGTGGGGCTGCTGCGGCTCGTCCCCGCCGCCCGGGCCGCGGGACCGCCCCCCCGACCGCACCGGGCGGGTGGTCACCTCCTGACGGCCGTTGGTGGTGTGCTGCGGAAACCACGGAGACACGCCGGTCACATGACGCACGCCACGGTCACGTGACGCACAACAGAAGCCTCCATTGGCGTACTGAGCAGAGAATCCCAACCTGGCTCCAGAGACCTTTACCAGCCCCCCCCCCCCTCCACCTGAGACCCCCACAGAATCAAATCTGAACGTCAAATAACACCACCCTTTAAAACAATGACAGCTGATCCTCCACAGTAGCCAGCGATGCGGTCAAAGTTTGAAACCACGGCGATAGATTCATCAGCGCTCCATCACGCAGTCACGTCAGCAGCCTCCAGCAAACAAGCACCTACAGACCGAACCACATCCACAAGTCCCGGCTTAAGATCTTCTACACAACATGCTTACACAACAACCAACAACTACTCACTAGAAAACACTAACCCCTTTTCCGTCTACAATGTCCCTCTACAACCACAACAACACACTAGAACTTCCCTACAGAACCACGACAACACACTACACACTCTACGTCCCAATGACACACCAACATCCTGCTCTGTCCCTAGAACCCCCCCCCCCCTTCATAGCACCCAGTACCCTGTCGGGCACCACAATGTGCTGGCGTCTCTCGTCGACACCACCGGGTCCCAGAGTGTGTGAACACACTTGAGGCCTGTGTTTGCTTTAATGGGTGACGTGCGACTCTTAATTACAGAGCGGGTTTAGCATACATCCTGACTGCGTGCGTCTCACGTCCTGTGTATCACCTCAGGATGGCTGACGGTTGTGTGAACAAACGAGAGGACGTTGTGGTCGCTAAACTAGCCTAGCATCTCTGAACAAGTGGTGAGAAGTGTACAAAACAAGACTTGTTTACCAGTCGAGATTAGCGGGCCTGTCTCTTGTATCTGGTCGTGAGAAGTGAACAGGAAGTTGGGGACAGAGTCTCAGCCTGGCATGAGTCCAGGGTGCTACGGCCAAGGGAGATGGGAATTGATTCCCTGGGTGCTATTTAAAAACAACAATCAAACCCTGGCTCCGCCCAAGGCCCACTGAGCACAGACAGCTCCTCTGGGGCGGGACAGTATCGATGAGGGTGACCCTGTTGATCTCCCACCTAGCGGGGACGGGTCAACACTTTGACTCCCAACTTCATGCATGCCAAATTCCATGGGAAATAACCTGAATACTAATAACAGAGCTCGACTTTCATTAATAGGATAACAATTCTTATTCGCACATCCATATGTGCCCCCTCTCACTGTTCACACACACAAAAAAAAAAAAAACTAAATCCAAAAAGAAGACTCTCCCTCCCTCCCCGCCGGGTACTCTCCCCCGGCCGGGTACTCTCCCCCGGCCGGGTACTCATCCCCCGGCCGGGTACACTCACCCAGTCGCGGCGTTTCCTCGTCGACTGGGACCCGGTCATGGTCTTGCTGCCAACCTTAACGCGGTCTAGATCAACGGTGGACCTACTAGGGGGTTTTGTTCATAGACACCATGTCCCCCAGGCCCTGGCTGCCGGTGCGACACCCACCACAGAGACAATGAGCTGACAGAGTTTCTCCTGGTCAACAGGGGTGGGACACATGAATGCCCATATTTGGAAGGGCAGCGATTGAAACCCTCGAGTGACACTTTGGAAAACCAGTAGGAGTACCAGTACGAACACAAGCACCCTGGCACATAGCAGACAAAAGTGTTGAACTTTAGTTCGTAGTTAGGCCCTAAAAGATGGGCTACTCCCCGAACATCCACCTCAGAACTTGGTTCAATAACCCCTAAACGGTCTAAAAACAGAGACTAGACCCGTGGACCTCCGAGGCCACAGCGGGGAGGATTACAGGGCGTGTTGGGCTGAAGGGTACGAGTGTTTAAGAGTTGTTTAAACAATCTTTCAGCCCCTTATGAACCCATTATCAAGCAGTATATGGACCCCCACGGCGGGGGGTGGGGGGGTGGGGGTGGGGGGTCGTGTGCTGCTTCAGCACAACAAGTCCTTCCTATGGGTGTGCTCAGGGGATGTGAACAAAGTCAGCAGTCTACTTACGCTCTCCGTCGCCTTCTCGTTGACGGTCGGAAGGGGGGTTTTGGACGACATGTTAGTCCTGGACGGGTCGACGCCTCACTGGGAGTATTAATATTCAGCTGGGATTCTGCAGCACCTAGTCTAAGCCTGGGAACTAGTGCCTTCTCGCGGCTCCAGACCGTGCAGCCCTTTCGGAAAACAGTCTCAGCATTGATCCGTGACGGGTCCCGAGCAGACGTGGTGCCCCTGGCCTGGTGAACGCTGATGACGGCCGACACCTGTCAATAAAACGCATCAAACACCCCGACCACGGCCGTCATTCACACCGCGCCGACACTCCGTACATGGCCTGGGCTCGGCGGGGATGCGACCCAAATCACGGTCCGCTCGGCTCGGTAGTCAGAGGGGTGGGGGGGGGGGGGGGCTAGGGCACGGCTAGCGCAGCTCGTCGGAAATCACCCTCGGATTCAAAAAGTATGTCCTCCTAACGTGCCATGTGACTCAGGGTCGTCCCTCGGGGTCTTTTGAAAGAGATTTCAAAGTGTTTGGGTCGCTGACCGCCTCGGTGTCGGCTCCATCTCCGGCCCGCTGCCTGCTCCGCTTTAGGTGGGACCAAAATGGCTACTGAGTGTCTGGGATTAATGTGCGCCGAGGCAGAGGAAGTGAGGAAACCCTCCGATCTCTGCACTCATTGGATCACAAAGTGGAGCTGTCATCTCACAAGACCTCACTTCCACAGAACGGTGGTTCACACCCCAATTCTGGGGGGCTTTTATGAATCCGGTTTAGATCTATAACCCGTCTACAACAGGCGCGGGTCTTCTCCCCACAACTCTGAAGCCATCATAATCGGTAAATAGCTCTGGTAGCACAACTTCGTCATGATTAAGTTTGAAATCAAGTTTTCCGTTCATCTCGAGCCCGAGATTGGCTATTGATCACCTCCCCCTGATCGTATTTTTACTCACCTTATCGCGGTTTGCCGACTAACGTTACATAACACACTATATAGGTCATTGTAAAAAAATATATTTGCAGACCCACTTTTAAGAATGATGGTTAAAGTTTATATAACATTTAAAATATAGGGTCATAAATCATTAATAACCTAAAACAATAAAATATTAATAATCTGAACTAACCATCAATAATCCACTGTAGCGCTTATATTAAGGTCAGCCAGTAAAAACAGTTTCAAGTGTTGTGGATAGCAAAACATTCTTTATTAACTGGAAAAATACAGACAAATTAAATGTGCAGTCAAATGATAACCCCCACCCCAAGAACCCACAAGCTACTTCATTTCCACTGAATACATCTCAAAATCACAGCAGTTAATGTGCAGCTAGGAAAGCGCTATAATATTGTATATCATGCCACAGAGCTGAGAGTTGGTGTGAGAGGGGGGGGGGGGGGGGGCAGGAGGGGGTTAGCTGATGCAGGGGGGGGGGGGGGGCAGCCAGGTGGAGGGGGGCAGCCAGGGGAAGGGGGGGGGGGTACAGGCCACCGTGTGAGAAGCCACAACACACACAAAGCAAGAATCTGATTGAGCTCTCTTTCTTCCCCGGGGCCCGTTCAGATGGCGTCTATGTCGATGTCCTCGATCTCCTCCCGCTGGGCCTTGGCCGGCTTCACCGTCTCCACCGTCAGCTCGCGGGCGGAGGAGGAGTAGACGACCTGTGGGGCAGCAGGAGGAGCAGGCGTTCAGGTGTGGTCCTAGACGCACTAGGCGGCCGTACCGTTCTTCTGAAGCACCTTGTGGCTTGTGGGTCAGATAGCCAAGAGAAGCATGACATCACTAAACATCAGTCGTGTTTGCGAAACCGTTCTCAGAATCATCACTCCCGAGTCCTCCAACCGCTCTCCAGAGACCTCCACCCGCTCTCCAGAGACCTCCACCCGCTCTCCAGAGACCTCCACCCACCAACACATCATCGAAAGGGGCTCCCCCCCCCCCATGTCAGTAGTTCTGAGCCTAAAGCTTTCCTGTGCGCTTCATTACTAACGTGGCCTTGTTAAAACCGCCGCAAGTAAACAAAAGGGCATCCAGACTAGGTACGGGGTTAGGCACGTTTTCTAAAAACACCAGGATTAATAAGAGATAAATAAAGAAATACGTTCATTTTATTAATTGAGCCTTTTCTTTATAGGCAACTTATCATTTTAAATGATTTGTGACCTTATTTACGGTTCACCGTTTTGTCTCTAGCTCCTCCGACGCTGGGGAGACCAGAGCACCGGTTCACGGCCTCACCTCAACGTTCTCGTCCTCTTCCTCCTCGTCCCCGTCGCTGCCCTCGCTCTCCTCCTCTGCCTCCTTCAGCCACTTGACGAAGGGCGCGGCCTTGGCGTGGATCTCCTTGGCTAGCTCCTTGGACACGTACTTCTTGGACACCTGAGCAGGGGAGGAGGGGCACAGGTGAGGTTGTGGGGACGGGGACTTGGTGGGTTCTAGGTCTAAGACAATAGAACCAAACAAAGTTGGTTCTGGTCAATTGGCGAAAATCCTTGAGATGCACTTTTTAAATAAGTGTTACTACGAGTGCAATAAATAAGAGCGGACTACATGGCTATAAACCACGAAGACAAACTCGGGGACGGAAAGTCAGACATGAAAAACAATCGATAGAAAACCGTAAATAAACCAATTTCTATATTGTCAGCCTGCACAGCCTCAGTGGGCTCTGGGCGAACCCCTCTGGAGTTAATTTGAGTTACTGGCTGTGATGCATTACAATATCCCTTCTTAATGACGGTTGGGTCAGTGGTTTGTCTGTCTTGGGACTTGAGCTATGTCCAAATGTAGTAGTCGAGTCCCGTCGCACTAGACGGCTGTACCGTCTCAAGCACCGGCTCGTGGGTCAGATAGCCAAGAGAAACATGACATCACAAATCAGTCTTGTTTGCGAAACCATTCTCAGAATCATCACTCCCCAGTCCCGCTCAACAGGACAGAGTCCTCCAACCCGCTCTACGCGAGGCTAAGTAGTATTCTAACATAGTAACCACACGCGTATAACAATGAAAGTAATTGTTAATCCTACAAAGTGAAACCCAACACCTTAACTGTGATGACCCACGGTCTGAGCCCAGACTGGGGGTGGGTGTGTGTGTGTGTGTGTGTGTGCGGGGAGGCGGTACCTTCTCGGCCCAGACGAAGATGACGTCCTCCTCCAGCAGGTCGGCGTCGTACAGGTCCTTGAGGATCACGGCCACGCGGGGCAGCAGCTGGGCCTGGTGCAGCTTCACCAGGCACTCGAAGCCCCCCAGAAGGTACTTCTGGGCCTTCTTGTTGTTGTGGCAGAACTGAGGAGACGAAAGAGGAGGCGGTGAGCCCCAACAGGCCTTCATAACGTGGGGATCAGTGACTCTATCTGGAGTTAGTTTGTTACTATAATTTAGTACGTTTTAAATGAGCTAGAATGGGCCTCCATCTCTCCAGCACATAACTTTTTGGTTTAAAAAGGCAGAGAACGCCGACATGGTATATAAATGCTCTGAAGTACGTCTGTAATTGTGGGTCAGATAGCCAAGAGAAGCATGACATCACTAAACATCAGTCGTGTTTGCGAAACCGTTCTCAGAATCATCACTCCCGAGTCCTCCGCCCGCTCTACATGATTAGAGTCCGCCACCATAACCGGTCCCTGAGGGCTTCCTGAAATAATCGGAATAACGACGTTCCCAAACGGCCCTAAAACCGAAGCAGCATTAAAGCCAGACGGAGCACGGTAGGACCCCCGTTCCCAGTGTCCTGCCGGAGTCTCCAGGTCGTCTGGTGTGTATTTATAGCGCAGCACCCGACTCGACCGCAAATAGACTCAGGACGTCACGAGACACAGAGGAGCAGGAAGAGGAGGAGCAGGAGGTGGAACAGGAGGAAGGGGAAGAGCAGGAGGAAGGGGAAGAGCAGGAGGAAGGGGAAGAGCAGGAGGAAGGGGAAGGGCAGGAGGAAGGGGAAGGGCAGGAGGAGGAGGGAGAGCAGGAGGAAGGGGAAGGGCAGGAGGAGGAGGAGAGGGAGGAGGAGGGAGAGGAGGAGGAGGGAGAGAGGAGGAGGGAGAGGAGGAGGACTCACGCGGAGGAAGTGGCGGTGGTACTTCTTGATCTGCTCGCGGATGTCCTCGTTGAAGAGCAGCTCTGTGAGGATGAGCGGGCCCATGGCTGTGACGTCCAGGCGCTCCGCCTCCGCCAGCACCTCCTTGTCCGCCATGTCCATGGAGCCGTCCTCCTTACGGTCCTGCAACCACACAACACCCGTCAGCGCCGCGCGACGGAGACCGGGTGGGGGGGGGGACCAGAGGAGCGACGTAGAAAAGTGGAAGCGGCTACAAACAAATGTGTTCTACAAGACGTGTGCGCGGTCCAACCCACCTGACGCAGCGCCGGGACGCCAAGAGGACACAGGGTGACACCGGTTAGAGGGACGGCCTTCGTTAGGCTAGTACCGCTAGTGCACACAACCACATCCGCTCAGTGCTACACGTCCCCCAGGGGGGGGGGGGGGGATGATCCACAAATGAACCACGTGGTTGTGGTCGGCATGCACGGCTTCTACCCGAACACCCAGCCTCAGTGCGCTCAGGTCGACCCTACTGGGGTTAACCTTACAGTATCCCTTCTTAATGAGGGTTGGGCCAGCGGTTTGTCTGTCTGGGGGGCCAAGCAGCGTCCAAATGTAGTAGTCCCGTGCGCACTAGACGGCTGCACGGTTTTCAGAAGCACCGGCTTGTGGGTCAGATAGCCAAGAGAAACGTGACATCACAAAACATCAGTCTTGTTTGCGAAACCATTCTCAGGAATCATCACTCCCCAGGTCTGGTCTACGGGACACGAGTCCTCCCCCTGCTCCCACGGGACGGCAGGGCGCTACCATCCTACCTTCACAAAGTTGTAGAAGAGGTTGACTCTCTCCTCCAGGGTCTTCTCCAGGTCCTCGCTGAGGGTCAGGTTCTTGGCGTGGTCGCTGATCTCCTCCATGCGCCTCCTCTGCGCCTCCTCCGTGGTCTCCTCGGCCCAGTCCTCGTCGTCGTCATCACCGTCCTAGTAGCAGGAGGACGAGGAGGGAGTTAGTCTGGGTGGAGGGCGACCGATGAACTATGGGTCTGGTGCAGACTCTTGAGCACCACCGATGTGGAAACTTGCGGGATTTTTGAAACGCGATATCTACCAACGGTTAACTCTACTCATCCATAAAAAAAGTACAACGATTTTATTTTGACTTAACTCATGTTGTGGGGAGGTCAACCCAGACAGACTTTATTATGCGGCGAACATGGACCATTTAATTGCTCTTTTTTTGACTCGTTCTTTCTAAAGTAACTTTGGTTTGGTTCTAAATGAGCTCAAATGGCCCGCTACCTCTCCGGCACAAACCTCTCCGTTCTTTAAAAAAAAAAGGTCACGATCCCAGAAATAGATTATAATGCTCTGAAGTACGTTTTAAAATCGGTGTGTAACCACACCGGGCACTGTTGTGGGTCAGATAGCCAAGAGAAACATGACATCACAAATCAGTCTTGTTTGCGAAACCATTCTCAGAATCATCACTCCCCATTCCTCCACCCTCTCTGAAGTAGACCTCCACCCGCTCTAAAGTAGACCTCCACCCGCTCTACAGGACAGAGCGCTCCACCAGGACCAGAACACATCTACCCCTATGGGGGCATCGGTGTCTAGAGCAGCAGCCGGGGGGGGGCGCGGGGGTCAGGCCGGTGGCCTGGGATACGCACCACGGCCTCTGGGGCGTCGATGTCGTTGTTCTTCCCGGCCTCTCCGCCGCCGTTCTCCTTGTCCTTCTTGCGGTTCTTCTTCTCCTTGTCCTTCTTCACAGTGGCGGAGCCCGTCTCAGGGGGCTCTGGGGACGAGGAGAACCGGGTCAGCGCTGGACTCAGCCCCTGTCCACTGGTTAACAGGCATCACTACCACAGCCTCTGTCCACTGGTCACTACTAACCAGTAGTGTGACAGAAAGGCCTCTGCAGCACTCTAGGCTAGCTACAGTGTATATAGTGTGACAGAAAGGCCTTTGTACTACTCTATACTAGCTACAGTGTATATAGTGTGACAGAAAGGCCTTGTGTACTACTCTATACTAGCTACAGTGTATATAGTGTGACAGAAAGGCCTTTGTACTACTCTATACTAGCTACAGTGTATATAGTGTGACAGAAAGGCCTCAGTAGTACTCTATACTAGCTAGTGTATATAGTGTGACAGAAAGGCCTTGGTGGCAGTTTTGGGTCAGATAGCCAAGAGAAACATGACATCACAAATCAGTCTTGTTTGCGAAACCATTCTCAGAATCATCACTCCCCATACTTTTTACCATGCAGTATAGTGCAACAGAAAGGTCTCTATACTAGCTTCAGTGTACATAGTGTTAAATAAAGACCTCTACATTAGCTACAGTGTAACATAAAGGCCTATGAAGTACTCTATACTAGCTTCAGTGTCTTATTAGTGTAACATAAAGGCCTATGAAGTACTCTATACTAGCTTCAGTGTCTATAGTGTAACATAAAGGCCTATGAAGTACTCTATACTAGCTTCAGTGTCTATAGTGCAACATAAAGGCCTATGAAGTACTCTATACTAGCTTCAGTGTCTATAGTGCAACATAAAGGCCTATGAAGTACTCTATACTAGCTTCAGTGTCTATAGTGCAACATAAAGGCCTATGAAGTACTCTATACTAGTTTCAGTATATATAGTGTAACATAAAGGCCTATGAAGTACTCTATACTAGGTCTATATTGAACCTCCCCACTGCCGGTCAGGTCAATTCTATTCTTATAGCTTCACAGGTCACATGTCACCCCTCCCTACCCCTAAGCCCTCTGAAGGGCCCAACGACACAGTCCTGAACCAGGCCATTGTGCCAGGGCACGGTTGGTAACCTAGGCAACCAGATCCGACCGAGCTAGCTAGCGACTAAAGTTGAGTCCTAATATGGGCATGCCTGGGGCCAGAGTTCGGGGAGGGGGGGTTTGGGGGGGCTGACGCAGGGCGTGGTGTTTGTCGGGGGGGAGGGGGGGGGCTCACCTGGGGGGTTCTTCAGGATGAAGGTGCAGAGCTTGTGTCTGGTGTCCAGCATGCCGCGGTAGCCACACGCCTTGCACGAGTTTCCAATAGTTTGTTTTTTGGGGTTTACATGCTGCGGCAGAGGAGAAACAGTTCCCGGGTTAGTCCCTCAACGCAAACACCCAACAGTCCCTTTATTCACCCAGTCAGCGGACAGTGAGGACTCAAAGCACCCCTCAATTACACCTGATCCCTAAAAAATGCTCCAAGTCTGCAGTACGTTTAAATCAGTGTGTAATCACACCGAGCACCGTTGAGGGTCAGATAGCCAAGAGAAACATGACATCACAAATCAGTCTTGTTTGCGAAACCATTCTCAGAATCATCACTCCCCATTCCTCCACCCACTCTACATTTGAGTCCTCCACCCGCTCTACGTTGAGCCCTACACCCACTCTACATCGAGTCCTCCACCCGCTCTACATTGAGTCCTCCACCCGCTCTACATCGCGTCCTTCCCCCACTCTACGGGACAGAGTCCTCCACCCGCTCTACATCGAGTCCTCCACCCGCTCTACATTCGAGTCCTCCACCCGCTCTAAGGGACAGAGTCCTCCATCCACCACCTAAGATACACTTGATACCTTTAAAGCAAACTGATAAGTCAAAACTACAACGTTTCATGCAAATCATCTACATGTACCCAAAGCAAAGACTGTTATGTAAACAGACTGATGTACATTTGGTCCAGGTACTCCGGGTCTGGGTGACGGCAGACTACTTCACGTAGCCACAATGGTCGCATCAGTAAACACCACGAACGCTTATTCCTTGTTTGACATTAAATATTTGGGGGCGTGGTCTGACATTCAATGTTTTGGGGGCGTGGTTTGACATTCAATGTTTTGGGGGCGTGGTCTGACATTCAATGTTTTGGGGTCGTGGTCTGACATTAAATGTTTTGGGGGCGTGGTCTGACATTCAATGTTTTGGGGTCATGGTATGACTAGTGAGGACCAGGGTTCGCCGGGTAACCCTCAGCAATGGGTCAGTTACCAGGTCAGTTTCTGGGTTGTCGCACTCGGGACACAGCACGAACTTCCTGATGAACCCGTCCAGCATGTCCTGGAGCTTGTTGGCCTCGTGGGACCCGTTGACGATGAAGCGGTCGTTCTTGGCATCGAACTGGGTCTGAGCTCCCAGCTCACAGCCAAAAAACTTGGTCGGGTCTGCGGACAGAGAGTGGAACTTAGGACCGAGGAACACAAGCTACGGGTTGGTGGTCATCCAAGCCTCCTTCCGGGTTCTGTAGCTTGGTCAATACTCCTTCACTACAGTAGAAGGACTATTGTCTGATCTGTAGTTTGCCGTTGGAAGTTTGAACCTTTTCCGACTTCATTTGACTAAATAGCAGAACGCTAATCATATTTAAAAGATATAAAAGATTATTTAATGTTGCATTATAGTAATACACTGACGTATATTTTAATCAGTGTTTATTCACACCGAGCACAGTAGCAGGTGCGGGTCAGATAGCCAAGAGAAACATGACATCACAAATCAGTCTTGTTTGCGAAACCATTCTCAGAATCATCACTCCCATGCCTTCGCTACACGAGTCCTCTACCTGCTCTACATGAGTCAGCGACAGATTCTGCGGTGACGGCGGTATTTAATCGCGGCGCTTTATTGCCCTACGTGGCGGTATTATAAGATGGCTGATGTATTTTTATGACCATTATCGCTGTATCAAGGTAATCGAATCCCTTGGCCGGGATCAACCCCCACTAGGGGCTCTGGTTCCTGACAGCCTGTGAATAATGAATAGCCCTCCGCCATCTCCAGCTCAACAGTAGGGCAAGGGCTGGCATCTTCTGCTCAGCGCCATTTCTATATCCTTTATTTCAAGGGCGGGAAGGAGAAATGTGGACGGATGGATTTTATTTTGGAGTGATATATTGGGTCGGGAATAACTGCTTTTGAATACAAATTATATTGAAGTCTGTCATTATCCTATAGTTTAATAGAATATAAGGCTTAAAAGACAGGACAAACTCCCTGTGAACTCGCCACACTTTAGAATAACTGCTTCAATTATTTACACTGTAAATTAATTCATTAAGTAACGCTTTTGGTTAAAAAGGATTATATATGCATTCAAACAGTAGCCAGACGTTTTCTTATTCTTATGTCGTTTGCGATGCCCTGTCAACTTTCCATGTTTAACGCCCAATAGGCTAAGAGAATCAGACACGGCACCTTGGCCCGCATCGCAGTGCCACCCATTGGAACCCGTGGTTTTAAGCACAGACCAAAACCTAGAATCTAATGCTGAAGTGTTGTCGCGCTCCGTGGCTGGTCTGGGGGTGTGACTGGCTATACATTGAAGCTCTGCGGTAACAGAGTCAGACTCGGACCAGCTGTCGATCTGAAACCCTCCAACTTCCTCGAAACAGCACTTTGTTACATTTAGTCTAGCTGGTAGAGTTGAGTGCACTGTGGCCGAAAAAATAAATCTAGAGACGACGTGAATATTTCTGTATTTCTATTGCCCTCTATAGACCGATCGATTGTTCGTGGAGGTTGATTCTTTGCGGTTGACTACAGCCGTCCTCTAAAACCCTGTGTCTACAGGTGGTCCCACTGGAGCAAGGGACACTTGGCGAGTTCAAATGAGACGACTGCTTAGTGATTGTTAAATTCCAAACGCTCCTTCTGTTCTGGAGGTTGATTTTGGAAAGGACCTAGACCACATGGGCGGAGAACATTCCGAGTGCGTTATTGGCGTGTTCCTAGCGTGTTCTTACATGTTGGGGGTCTGTTCAGAGCCTTGGCAACATCCACCATGTTGACAACGACCGTCTTGATGCCATTTCCTTTGCCTTCCACCTGGAGGGAAACACAGACGCGTCAGAACCCACCGACCAGTACACCCCTTCAGATGCTCTGGGGGGGGGGGGGGGGGGGGGGGCGCCTACCTTGGCTATCAGACGGGGCATCTTGTAGCGGTAGAACTGGTCCAACACACTGCGGTTGACGTTGACAGACATCTTGGCTGGCTCTGAGCGCTATCAGTAAGATAAGAGGATCTGGAATGGGGATTTTTCGGGATCTTCTGTCTGGAAAAGAGGGGATGACATAAACGGCTGCAAGCGCGCTCGGTCTCTGACATGAAAAACGCTGTGCCGCTGTGGCTGCAAGCTCCTTGCTTGAAGGCTAGATGTCCACCACACAGGTTCCAATGGCTGCGCAACAGCTCTGCAAGAAGAGAGGGGACAGAGGTCAGGACCAGGGGTACTCAGTTCACTGCATTACAGACACTTTTACTTCTACAAAAACGGATCATCAAAACAAGATGGATTCGCTAGATTCCTCTGTTCATATTTATTAGGGTTAAAAGATTACCCAATGTTTTATTATAGTAATACTCTGAAGTATGTTTTAATAAGGGTTTAATCACACAAAGCACAGAAGCAATTTTGGGTCAGATAGCCAAGAGAAACATGACATCACAAATCAGCCTTGTTTGCGAAACCATTCTCAGAATCATCACTCCCCATGCCTGCTCTACACTAGACCTCTACTGCTAATTTTAGGATGTTTATAAAGCAATACATTGAGTGTAATTTATTTTATCAATTTGTGCATCTCAACTTCACTGTTGCTTTGGATTAAAGCTTCTGCCAAGTAATTTACTGAATGGTAAATTGGTTTGCACAGCAAAAGGGTAAATTAATTTACCAATTTATAAAATATATATTATAAAAAAAACCGAGAACCAACATCCATCTTGGTATGGGCAGAAACTGAAAGTGTTGAATTACGCAAGAGTCCACATAAAAAGTATCGTGAATTGGAGAAAAGGGATGGAACGATTTAATCTGGTTAAATGTACGATGTACATCACGAATTTGCCATCCACTAAATGCAATCCATTTAGAAGGTAAAAGATGCTTCGTTCTAGCCCCGTGTTGTCGCCCACAGTGGCCTAGTGGCTTCACGCGCACTCCGCTACCCCGCAGCTAGGTTGCACCGTGTAGGCCTCGAGTAAGACCCTGGATCCACGATAACAGTAATAACTCTTTATTACCCAGAAATGACCGGGCATAACTTCACGACGGGTAAGCCTCATCGCGGTCCATTGCTAGCGGGTGAGCGGGTTGCATAACGCGGGGCGGCGGGCCCGGAGCCCGGGGGCCGCTCTGCTGCAGAGTGCGTCATGAACGCTGCACACGAGTGCTGGCGATGGGAGACGCCATTTTGATCCACTTGCTCACAAACATGCCATACTGCACTAACAACGCCTTCCCCCGGCCCGTTTAAAAACCCTCTTAACCAAACCCGGCGTCTGCGCGTAAAACACAAAACACACATGGGACAGGGGGAAGGGAACGGAATCGTTATCTTACCGTTTTCGCAAAACAAAGACATAAACACAACGCTGGTCGTCCAGAGGCGCAGTGAAGGGAGCCGAGCTGCTGCTGCTGCTGAGTGTCGGCGAGGCGCTGTACTGAGTCCGGCTGTCAGAGACGTGCGGGGTAAAGGTCCGGACGCTGCGGGGTCACCAGGCTCAGAGGGGGTCTGGAAGGTCCTGGGGGCTCGGGGGACCTGAGGGGATAAAGCGCATTGTTATCCCGACCGCGGTGAAAGGCTGAAGTGCTGCGTCGTCAGCAGGTCTCTGGACAGGAGAACACAGGCTGGTCTGGTTGGAGGTCTACTACATCATCTGATGGGACTAGAGCTGAACTGTGGTCGGGGTCGGGGTGGTGGTCAGGGGGACCAGCAGTCACCGGGTCTTGGGCGCACGACGGGCCGTGTCGGAGCGCTACTCGCGTCCCTGTCGGGTCACAGGAGTCAGGTTGTCGTCACTTCGATAAATAACTCAAGATATCTTGTAGTGACGACGTGGGCACTCATATCTTCAAGAACTAGTCGGTACCCGCGCCCGGGATGCGACCCAGCATGCTGACGTCATACTGACGTTAGCTCGGCGCTAACGGTAGCTAGCGGGACCACAACGCGTCGCACAAACTGTCGAATTACATTAATTATTAATTATAATGACTGAATTAATGTCTGTAGACGATGGAGAAATCAGAGTTAGTGATCCTTTATTGGGCGACGTCGTGTTACGGACGACGTCCAAATAGCGCGTCTTTAGCTTACCTCTCGAACGTTCTGCGGAGTACTGAGGCTCGCTGCTGACAAGTGTACCGCGGTCACACCACACTTCCGGTGGACTGGCTTCCAGAGTAAAAGCCCCCCTAACCTAGAACTAAATAGCACCAGAGGTCAGGGAAGGAGGATTTGCCAAAATAAAATTGCATGATTGGGCTTTTCTAAGTCACTTGCTTGCTAAACGATGGTTTTACATCAATTGCCTTGTACGAAAATAACACGTTATTCTGATCTGTTCATTTGACAACATTAAAGAGAATTTACACATTAATAATGCTGCTCATTTATATTTAGTTACATTTATGTTTAAATGTGTTAACCTAACGTCCTTATCTCAATGACTTGCTTGTTCCAACTCATATTTTATTTTGAAGAACCCAAAACCATACACCGGAAGTCTCACTGAAACCAACTGTGCCCACTCCTCCTCTCTCATTGGTTGACGTCTCCGGGATTTACGTGCGTCGATGCTTCCTGAACTTGACTAGCAGCAGCAGAAGAAAAATAGAAGATGGTAAGTACTAAAATGTAAAACCGGCCGATTGTCTCCGCCTCACAGGTGGTGTTGTGGGCACCGAACCCGTCACGGCCCCGCGCGCGGGTCCTCCGTGAGGCCGTGGAGCTGAGGTCTGGGGTCCATCCCGAGGCGGCTCCCGTCACATGACCAGCACTCACCCAGCTCGGTGCTACAGACTTCCAGCACATCTGCTCGTTTCTCGTTCATTGGCACGATCCTTGTTCTTTTTTGTCACCTTTCGGTTCTATTCATTTGATTGTCTGTTGCGTGGAAACAATTCACACACACACTGACAGATAAACTCTCACACACACACACACACATAAACACACTGTTGGCCAACATGTCAGGTTGCTAGGCTAGGAGGCTAACATGTTTTAGTATGAGCAATTTATGCAACTAAGCTAAAAATCAAGTTTGGTGAAATTAGTTAGACATTATGGTCTTTTTATTTGATTCTGTACATGGTTCCCAGGATGAATGTCAGTGATGTGTATTTAACTTAAGCTTAGTGTTAGTTCATTTGCTTTTGGATTTCAGTATTCGTCTTTCCCACTCTAAAACGGGATTAGGTCAATACAGGCGGGTTCACCCTCACTCTCCACTAACTAGCACTAACGCAATCACTTTGTCATTCGATTTGTTCTGTTCTTTATTTATTCATACTAATAAAATCAGCCTGCCATCCACTTTTAATTTATAATTTCCCTTTTACTTCTTGTCCCAACTTGTTTCTTCTCTTTTTTTTTGTTTTCCACCTGAACCTTCGACCTTTGACCCATGCATCACCTCCTTCTCTCCACACACACCCTCCTTCCTCCCCGTCCCACCTCTACCCCCCATCCCCCACTTCTGTTCTCTGCTCCACCAGTCTGGTCACCGGGTAAGTTCCAACACTCACGCTCTCTACCGGCTCAATCTATCTAACCCTTGGCCGACTCTCTGTCTTCCAGCTGCTAGGTCTCTCGAGGGAGCATAGAGCTTCCTTCTTCCTCCTCTTCTGCTCTCATTAACCCATCAAATCTCAGCCAAAAACTATTTCTTAATGTTAGACTCATCCTCTATCTTTCACCGTGTGTTGTTGTGACTGTTAGATTAACCCTACCTGGTTGTGGGGGCGTGGAATGTATTGTGTTGTGCTGTCGGCCCTTCCAACCAGACAAACTGCCTTAAAGACTGACCACAGAGCTGTTTCAGTCTCAGCAACGTCATTTAATAATCCAAAATCTGGCTTGATCCCGTCCTCATATTAATGAATAATTATAATGTTTAATTTAGTGTTGCACGGTATACTGATACTAGAAAGGTATCACGATACCCTCATGCAAAAAAAAATTGTATCGATACTTGATACTTGAAATATGGAGTTATTGTATATAACGGATCAGAAGTGTCCATGTAAACGCGGCTAGTATTGACACTTCTGATGCGATTAGATTTCTAATCGGAATAAATAGATCTATTCCTATCATGCAATCCGAATGTACTGTATATATGGGATTTACAAAAGTGGTAAGCGTACGTCTGTATGACTCTTACACACAACTGTTATGTTGGTCTGGACTTGATATATATATAAGGGATAATGTTGTACAGAACGCCGGTCATTATCGGGAAAATAAGCCCCGACAGGGCGAAGCGGAGGTGTCTTGCTTCGCCCTGGAGGGTAATATTTTCGATAATGATGAGTGGTAAGAAAAAGGTGAATCGGAGGCAAAAAATATTTATAAAAAAATATTGAAATTCATCCCAGCCTTTATACCACAGTTACTCTAGGGTCGAGCATATAACCGCGTTGTCTGATTACAGTTTAATTCATTTTTCACAATTTGACGGCTCGTTGTGAAGACCGATTCACCGCGCCGTTCGTCTCAATGGGAATCCCGACGGTCTATACTTTAAGCATAAAGTGTGCAAATATTTATAATTTGAAATTCCTCCCAGCCTTTATAACACAGATACTATAGGGTCTAGAGCATATAACCGCGTTATCTGATTACAGTTTAATGCTTTTTCCACAATTTACTCGTTTTGATGGCTGAACACAGTCAGAATCGAGTATTCCCCCGGACCGTGTTATAAATATTAATGCGCCTCAATCGGAATATAATTCTCTGATCTGTAGAATTCATTTATTAACGTAATCACCGTGGTACCGGTTCAGTATCGAGTATCGAGGTATTTTCGGGCAGGTATCGTATCGAAGTCATAATTTTGGTATTCGTGCAACACTGATTTAATATCTCATGAAAAAAAACAAAGTTGGTGTCGGAATAAATTTATATATATAAATAATAAAATAAATGTGTATATATATTATTAATGTCAAATATTGTTTTCTCAAAAAGTAGACAAGACAAACTAATGTCCACACGGTGGACCTCCTAATGGACTCTCACTCATCCCTGTGGTCTCTCTCGGCCTCTCCTCGCTCTGCTGAGCTCCTGACCTGTAGCTAGTGGCCCCATGCTACTCTGGGCGCCGGCTAACGTGTGTGTGTGTGTGTGTCCACCTGTCTTTCTGGTTACGTGTGCGTTCCCCGTGCGTGCGCCTGTGTGTGTGTGTGTGTGGCGTGAACCTGTGTGCGTGCGTGCCCCCCCCCCAGTTGGTCCTGGTGCTAGGCGACCTCCACATCCCCCACCGCTGCAACACGCTGCCGGCCAAGTTCAAGAAGCTGCTGGTCCCGGGGAAGATCCAGCACATCCTGTGCACGGGGAACCTGTGCACCAAGGAGAGCTACGACTACCTGAAGACGCTGGCCGGGGACGTGCACATCGTGAGGGGAGACTTCGATGAGGTGGGTGGGCCCTACTGGGACACTGACCCTGGCCCTGCATCGTACACACAGATTAGACCACCGGGCCAGGCTGCCCGTCATGAAAGTCCATTCGTTATTCAAATACTACTGTAGTGTAGTGAACAGTGAGGTGCTGTTCCTATAGCAGCAGCTGGTTAGTAAACAGTGTAGTGAACAGTGAGGTGCGGTTGCTATAGCAGCAGCTGGTTAGTAAACAGTGTGTTGAACAGTGAGGTGCGGTTGCTATAGCAGCCGGTCAGTGTGTTGAACAGTGAGTTGCGGTTGCTATAGCAGCCGGTCAGTGTGTTGAACAGTGAGGTGCGGTTGCTATAGCAGCCGGTCAGTGTAGTGAACAGTGAGGTGCGGTTGCTATAGCAGCCGGTCAGTGTGTTGAACAGTGAGGTGCGGTTGCTATAGCAGCCGGTCAGTGTGTTGAACAGTGAGGTGCGGTTGCTATAGCAGCCGGTCAGTGTGTTGAACAGTGAGGTGCGGTTGCTATAGCAGCCGGTCAGTGTGTTGAACAGTGAGGTGTTGTTGCTATAGCAGCTGTGTGTCAGTGTATCAAACACTTGGGGAGCGGCTCAGGGTACTAGTCTAAAGAGTTAAAGTCTCTCCCCGACCCGTTCAGAACCTCAACTACCCGGAGCAGAAGGTGGTGACGGTGGGCCAGTTCAAGATCGGGCTGATCCACGGCCACCAGGTCATCCCCTGGGGGGACATGGCCAGCCTGGGGCTGCTCCAGCGGCAGCTCGACGTGGACATCCTCATCTCTGGACACACGCACAAGTTCGAGGCCTTCGAGAGCCAGAACAAGTTCTACATCAACCCCGGCTCGGCCACCGGGGCCTACAACGCACTGGAAAGGTGAGTTCACCCTGGGAGGGGTCTGATGTAAGGCCTGTTAGCACTGCTAGGGGCCTGTTAGCAGTGCTAGGGGCCTGTTAGCACTGCTAGGGGCCTGTTAGCACTGCTAGGGGCCTGTTAGCACTGCTAGGGGCCTGTTAGCACTGCTAGGTAGGGGCCTGTTAGCACTGCTAGGGGCCTGTTAGCACTGCTAGGGGCCTGTTAGCACTGCTAGGGGCCTGTTAGCACTGCTAGGGGCCTGTTAGCACTGCTAGGGGCCTGTTAGCACTGCTAGGGGCCTGTTAGCACTGCTAGGGGCCTGTTAGCACTGCTAGGGGCCTGTTAGCACTGCTAGGGGCCTGTTAGCACTGCTAGGGGCCTGTTAGCACTGCTAGAGGCCTGTTAGCTAGGTATGTTGGAAGTGATAACAGCCCACATGTCATTGGTGTGGAACACGCTAGTCGGTACAAATGAAACCCAGTCTGAACCAGATGCTGCGTTAAGCCATGTCAAACCGAGCGTGTCCTGATGCCCCGGGGGGTCTCACCGCCGGCCCCGCCCTCTGTTCCCATAGCAACATCATCCCCTCCTTCGTGCTCATGGACATCCAGGCGTCCACGGTGGTGACGTACGTGTACCAGCTCATCGGCGACGACGTCAAGGTGGAGCGCATCGAGTACAAGAAGTCCTAGGAGCCTGGGTGGAGGAGAGGGGGGAGTGGGGAGGGAGTGGGGGAGGAGGGGGAGGGGAGGGCGGCCCTGGGGCTAGGGAGGGAGTGGGGGAGGTGGTGTCGACTGCTGAGCAGGTGAGGGTGGAGTTGAGTCCAGAGCTGCGGAGGTGGGGGTCGGAGAGGGCTCGGGAGGACTTGAGGGTGGACGTAGAGGGAGGTTGGTGTCATTTCATTCCTTTGCAGTATACCCCCCCCCTCCCCGTCCCCGTCCCAGCGGGGTTGCCACGGCGACGGGCGTCCCGCCGGTGTGTATAATGACCCGCCCGTCTGCTCGTGTCCGCGTACGACTCGCTAGCCTAGACCGCGCCCAGGTCACATGTATTTGTAATCTAAAAGATATATTTGGTGCCATTTTGTTCTTTTGTTGTTTATTTTCACTCCTTAACGCTGTTTGGGTCTGCGCCATCCCGACCACGGCCAGACCAGCTAACAATTATGTTCTTTCCAGAATAAAAGTCTCATTACACTTGAGCTCTTGGGCTTCTGTTTACTTGTAACTGATCAAAGGGGAAGAGAGGACTAAGCCTCTTTTGATCAACCACACCGCATTTTATTAGTGGTTTGATATTGAACCTCAAATGGTTATTTTCAGAAATACCCACTAATAATAATAATAAAACTTAACTATTGATTACGGGGCCCGCATGCTCCACCTAGGGGCCCTTCTGGCCTCCTCATGACAACAAAGACGTAGGGGGGTAGGTGTTGGTGACAGCCTGTTTATTGAAGAGTTTGAAGACCATGGTCCAGGAAGAGGAGATCTCCATGAGTGTGGAGACGGCTGGGGCTGGGGCCTCTACGAATTCTGAAAAAAAAGCAATGAAAAAAAATGCAAAAAAAACCTAAGTGATTCTCACTGTTGGCGACAACCTGATAGAAATCAATACGCGAAGAACGTATGGATCAAAAGAGCGCTTGTTGTAGTCAATCTTCGGAAAATTGTAGTTTCACTATAGAGACGCTAGAGGTCGCAATACCCGCCGTCGCGCAATGACGTCGGTTAGGAAGAGTGGAGTCGAATTCATTTTAAACAGCGCTGTCTTTCCCTATGTTTGAAAGGAAGCACCTTTTCATCTCTCCTTGACCCGATGACGTTTTCCACAAAGGTTAAGGAAAGGAGGCATAAAGCTTACTGACTTCGTAGAGGCCCCGGGTTTAACCTGTGGATACTGATTCCTCAACGTGCAACAGGTGT
The DNA here is from genome assembly GCA_900291075.1 of Melanogrammus aeglefinus. NCBI lineage: Eukaryota > Metazoa > Chordata > Actinopteri > Gadiformes > Gadidae > Melanogrammus > Melanogrammus aeglefinus. Next base: position 58,651 of record OLKM01001273.1, on the reverse strand, counting down.
GCAGCCTCACCCAGCCCCAGGGGCCAATCGGACTCACTGGGGCAGCCTTAAACCAGCCATCATCCACGCACACTCCACAGACGTCACATACAATTTAAATGATTACATTGATATCTTCTTAAAGGACAGAGGTAAAGGAGAAATATTGATCTGACTATGGAGAAGGTAATACTGAAGGCTGATTATACATTTGCAGTCCTCGATAATGAGAACCAATCCAAACTATAATACTACTAACCGATACTGAGAATGAATCCAAACTATAATACTACTAACCGATAGTGAGAATAAGTTCAAACTATAATACTAATAACCGATACTGAGAGTGAATCCAAACTATTATACTACTAACCGATATAAGTGTAGCCACCAGGGTGTGTGTGGCCGCGGGGTCAGTCGGTCAGGCTGTGTGTCATTCCAAACCCTGTCGCGGGGGTTGTTAAATTGTGCAAAGCTCGCGTGAAACTGAGACTACGGCTGTACGACGTTAGCCAAGGTCTGGTCCGTCCTCCGGTCCGACACATGTCTGCTCCCACAGAACCTGGTCCTGAATGCTGGTAAATACTGCTTCCAGAAATTACTATGAATTATACTATAGCAGGGGACAGCATATGTAAACTAGCCTCTTAGGCTAACTCTGGCTCACTTACAGTTGGACTGTTGAATAGTGTGCAATGTCCCTAAAATAAACCAATTAAATAAAAATGAAATAACACAAAAGGCTTCATTTAAATGAACATATTCAGGAGAGAGATCCGCCCCACAGCTCTGCTGAAAGAGCTCACTCCCGACCTAAATAGTCTGCTTTCGATTTCCCCTACATCCGGTCTACCTGTAGGATCCCTAGAGCAAGAGGCAACACGCCCTACCTGCGCCTCAACCCCCTGTAGCTCAACCACAACGTCACTTGGCTTAGAGGAGAGTGTCTCAAGTCCCTTTGGAGTCACCTCAGAGAGTCTCTATCTGGGACTGTCCCCATAAACCGAGTCCAGGTCGTCCTCCATGGACAGAGAGCTCAGACTCTCCCTCAGAGAAGCTTCCAGATCGACTCCCGCCAGCAGCTCACTCCAGGAATCTAGGGTGAGAAAGGTTTTCTTTTGATATTGAAGATAACGCAACTTTATTGATTGCTAACAACAAGTACTACACAACTAAATGTGTCTCGCATGTAACCCATTACTAGAAACATTCAAGCAGTATTAGGAGCATTGAACCATCCTTTGCAGGACTAGCAGCTTTAACCATCACTTGAACCACTAGCAGCAGACAAGATGGCGACACCATCTCGGACCGAGCATACAAAGAACGTCATTAAACAAACATCCTAATGTTGTCTCGACGCACATGAAGCAGACTGAGTCATAAACATTACACGTCCCTGTCCCCAACAGAAGCTTCTGTCCCGCTATGAACAGAACTGAACAGCGGTTGTAGATGTATTGTATGTTTACCGTTACCTGTTTCAGTCTTGTTTTTGTTTTGCTTTGCGTTCGGTGGCTGGACCTTTGCACGAGGCCTGTTTTATGAAACACACATCAAAGCATAAGATAATACTTATCACATTCTTCATGTTGCATATAAAAAATGGACCCACTATTACAGTTATAAACTTTGATCATATTATAATTTATAATCTACTTTGATATTATTTATATCGATTATAGAAATAAAATACTCTATTGATCCACTTTCCATGATGCAGCATGTTGGTGACTCACCTCCTCTTTTTGGCAGGGAGTTTAGTGAGACTTGTTTTCCCAGAGTGCTTTGCCGCAGCAGCAGCGGTCTTGATTGGCTGCTTATGTTTTTCCCGCCCCCCGGTCTTTGACTGCGGCTCTTCAGGTTCCAGCTCGGTCCCTACTTCGGCGGGCCCCAGTGCCATGCCGTCTTCCTCCTCCAGGGGGCCTGCCGGCAGAGGAAGAACAGCATAATATACATTTACATTTACATTTAGGGCATTTAGCAGACGCCTTTATCCAAAGCGACTTACAATAAGTACATTTGTCATAAGAAGTGCAACAATATATCGCTGTCGGTACAGAAAGGATGTTCATAGAACCAAGTGCAAGTACAACAATCGCTAGGCTAACCAATTCCCTGTGTTAAAGCAATGATAGCAGCTACTGCAGTTGCTACACAGTTAAGTACTATAATACAATACAATACAATACAACACAATACAATACAACAGTACAGTGTACAATGGTGGCCAGAAGCGGCAGGATGGCTATGCAGAGTCGAGGTGGACTCTGAACAGGTGAGTCTTGAGCCGTTTTTGGAAGATAGTGAGCGACTCTGCGGTCCTGAGAACGGCAGGGAGTTCGTTCCACCACTGAGGTCCCAAAACCGAGGAAAGTTGTGACTTTGCTAAACGACCTTTGCTAGCTCTTAGCGATGGCGGTATCAGACGTCCAGCTGAGGTATTTGAGCGGAGGGATCGAGCTGGGGTGTGTAGCTTTAGCAATGCTTGGAGGTAGGCAGGGGCAGTTCCATCGACTGCCCTGTATGCCAGTAACCTCGTCTTAAATTTGATGCGAGCTACTACAGGGAGCCAGTGGAGGTCCCGGAAGAGGGGGGTCACATGGGAGAACTTCGGTAGGTTGAACATGAGGCGCGCTGCCGCATTCTGGATGCGCTGCAAAGGTTTATTCGCAGAGGCAGGAAGTCCAGCCAGGAGTGAGTTGCAGTAGTCGAGGCGGGAGATAACCAGTGATTGGACTAGAACCTGAGCTGCTTCCCTTGTGAGGAAGGGCCGGATTCTGCGGATATTGTAAAGTGCAAATCTGCAGGATCGGGCCACCACAGTGATGTTTAAGGTGCAGCATAACTGATTGTCCAATACCACACCAAGGTTTCTGGCAGTTGGAGAAAGAGATACAGTGATATTCTCAACGGTGACCAGTAAGTCCATGTGTGGGCAATCTTTCCCTGGGATTAGGAGGAGCTTGGTTTTGTTGAGGTTAAGCCTCAGGTGATGGGCAGTTGTCCAGGTGCTGACGTCCGCCAGACATTCCGATATGCGTGTTGCAATCAGGGCTTTATCAGAGGAAGGGAAAGAGATAAAAAGCTGAGTGTGGGATCTGGTATAGAGGGAGAACAGAAGAGGCCCCAGTACAGAGCCTTGAGGGACACCAGTTTCAACCGTGCAAGGTTTGGACAAGGAGCCATTCCATCGCGCTGGTCTGGAGTGGAAGGGACAGAGGGATTCCAAGGAGGAGGAGAGGGAGGATAGCAGAGGGTCTGAAGATTCATCTGTAGATAGTTGAGGGAATCGTTCGATAGAAGGTAGTGAAGACAGAACAGTAGAGGCAAAGGTAGAGGGAGAGAGGGATTTGAGGTTATGGCGAGTGGTGACAAAAATATAACTAACTATGTTTGAATTGGATCAACTTCTGAACCTCTGAATGGTCGTCGTTAATTCTTCTGTTGAATCAAACCTTACGCTGCCATTGATGTGTCTCTCATGCTCCTCAAATCAATATTCAAAAACAGACCCAATCTAAACGTTGCCTCGCGTTCTATAGAACATTGTGGAGCTAGTGTTGTGCATATGCATATAGCTGTGCATATGCATATAGCTATGCATATGTCTTACTTTATTTTGTATTCATTTATTGATATAGCACCTTTCAAATCAAGTTATGAAGTGCTTAACAATAAGAACAGATAATCAAAGACAATAAGAACAATGCAATACAAGATATTACAAGATCCAATACAATTAAAAAGATCCATATTAGTTCACGAATGCCATCAGTAAGGAAAAGCCAAGAGATAAAAGTGAGTCTTAAGAAGAGATTTAAAATGGGGTTTTCCTGCCTAACTAGAGCTACAGTGCGGACAGCTACAACCCGTCTCTGAGCAGTCCTACAGCGCCGTGAACCTGAGAGCGAAGCCGGCTGTGAGCAGAGGACCCACCTGGTCTGACGCTCCGGCGCAGGACGTTGAGGTAGTGCCGGTTCACCAGGCCGTACACTCGCTCTGCGCTCCGGGGCCCGGCCACGGCGTCCAGGTACCTCCTCTGGGCCGGGGTCAGCTGGGGGTGCTGGAGCACGGGGTGGTTCTATCTTGTGTAAGTTTATCCTTGACAAACTTGACAAAACTTTCAAGCCTGTCAAGGATTATGGTGTCTCTTTTATAGATTGTTTTAAAATGTATGCCCATATGAATTGTGACGGTGTGATTGTCATGTATACCTTTAACAGACACACCTACATGCTTACACTACCAGGGGACCACAATGGAAATAAGCCTACAGGCTTTTTTGTGTTATCTTTTTGACCTGATGCCTACCTTTGGACATGTGTCAATAAAGTATTTCAATCAATCAAACTGGGCGACACAGTAAGCTGTCATTTGCTGTGGTTTCGTGAAATCATTTACTGGGTAATCTGTAAACAGACACCTACTCACGCACTCTTATATGCTCATTTTTATACTTATTTAAAAGTGATACTTGAAGAACACTATGTATGACCACACCTTATGCATATATGCTACTTGTCTGTCTATATTGTATATTTCTAGGGTGTATTCGAAAATGGTTGTGTATTTTAAAATGTGCATGCTCCAGAACGACCCTGTTTTCTGCTATGATCCATGGGGTGAATCAAAACCCCTTTTCTTTGACGGACCTTGAGGAAGGGGGCGGGGCTCAGTGTGGTGTGGATGCGCACGACGGTTCCCTCGACAGGCTCATCCCTCTGGAAAGCTGAGATCACACATACAATAAACTACAACATAGTGATTATATAGAGGCTACATGTCCTCGTTTTTAGTTAAGATCAGCTACACATTAATTATTTAACATGAACTACTCATGAAACAATGACCTAGACATTTAATTGTTGTAATTTAAAATTATTTATGCATTAGCTATTCAACTGCATAAGCCACTAGTTTGATGTGTGTTCACTAGAAACCAGTAGGCTATATAAAACCAGTGTAGGGTGTCATTAAATGACTTACCAGTGACTGCATAATGGTCTGTATTCCTGTAAGGGAACATGGTGGTCACTGATCAGTAATACTGGTTGTAGCAGTATCAATACCCTGCAGTCTTCATTGATATACATTTAATATACAAATGTAGAATCATTGCAGAGTTTACTGTCGGCCACTATGGGATAGTATATGATTAAAAACCGCTGATCGGTTCAGTTAGGATAACATAATTCATGTAGGTCCATTATCATTCTTTATTATAGCTGTTGTTGACAAGGTTGGTTAAGTTCCTAAAAATATTTTGTAGCTTATGTTGTTGGGTATTGCTTCAGTGCTTCTTCCTCTTTGTCATTCAATAAGTAATCTGACATCGAGGAGTGTATTACTTCAATCATGTTAATGACCAAATTAGACTTATACAAATAGCCTAAATTCATGTTTTGGTTACTGACATGTTTATCACTAACTAAAGGCGTAGGTCCTATATATGACTTAAGACTGAACCACATTATAAGCCTACCTCTCCGCTGGCCCGGAGACCGTGCGGGCCTCGGGACCCCTGACGGGGTCAGTGAAGGTGGTCTGGTGGTGTCTCCTCATGGGGGAGCAGGACGGACCTCCGGTCGAGCGGGGAGCGGCGAGGGTGGAGCGGAGCGTTCTGGGAACACATTCGGACACCGGAGCGTTCAGGGAACACATTCAGACACCGGAGCATAGTTGGCGCCTCCAGTGCGTTCCTCCTCCAGCTTGGCACCGACCAGCCCAGACTACTGCACACCGGTACATCCACCAGGCGGTCAGGAGGAGGTAGTGCTGCCTGCGGGGCGGTCGTTCTGGTCCCGTACCCCGGTCCTCTCCACTCCCTCCCAGCTGCTTCATACCACAGCTTATCATAGCATATCATTTATCATTTATATGGTTTATACCGTCTGTTTTTTTGCCCTGTTTGTTCTGTTTGTCTTTACTGATCAATTATTATTATTATTATTATTAGGCCTACTTTAGCCATTTACCTTAGCGTCTTTTTTGTTTCCATCCGTATATTTTGCATTTTTATTGCATTGCATATATCCTGTGTTTTCCACTGCTGCTGGGCTGTTGTAACAAATAACTTTCTCCTCCGTGGGATTATTAAAGTTGTTATCTATCGATCAATCGATCAACTCACACGTTGCAGCCCGAATCAACAGACGGTATCGACGTCGACAATGATTGGCTATTTTAGAACAGATCATTAATGCTCGAACAATTACGGTGGACGTCACTTCATCATAATGTAGTCCATTTATTTGACTGAAGACCTATAATAAATCATTATCTTCATGTTCATACGCGTGTGTGTGTGTGTGTGTGTGTGTGTGTGTGTGTGTGTGTGTGTGTGTGTGTGTGTGTGTGTGTGTGTGTGTGTGTGTGTGTGTGTGTGTGTGTGTGTGTGTGTGTGTGTGTGTGCTTGCGTGTGTGTGTGTGTGTGTGTGTGTGTGTGTGTGTGTGTGTGTGTGTGTGTGTGTGTGTGTGTGTGGTTGTGTGTGCGAGAGCGCATTACTTGAAGTCACGTGGTTTCGGATCAGCTCTCATGAAACCGATAGTGGAGACGGAAATCCCTGACAATTCCAAGCAATTGTTGTTTACTATGTAGCCTAAAGTATTTATGTATTATGATGGGGAGTTAAGGTAAACCGCTGGCTCCCTAATTAGGTCAGTATAATGATAATTATAATGTGATGTCATCACAAGGTCTTTCATCATGCAAACACCATGATACACACCAGCGGTGCTGTGTGCGTGTGGATCAACAGGCAGCCTTAACCAATCAGGACGCAGCATTCGACCTCACGCAGCAAACCGAAAGTTTAGATGAAGATATTCAAAGAATCTTGGCTGACGCAGCTATCGTCACAAGCACAGCCGGAGTCCGAAGCTCAGGAGATTCACTGCACGACAGCGGTTGGACCGAATCATCCGGAGAGCGGCCAGAAGACATATCTTTCTATACAAATAAATAATCAAAAGAAGACAGACATGGATCAATGGAAGAAAAGTAGGTCGACTACCTCTACTGACGGTAAGGCTGTTTCTGGTGTGTTACACAGATATGCGTGTTTGTGTGTTTTTGTGTGTGCGTTCGTGTGTGTGTGTGTGTGTGTGTGTGTGTGTGTGTGTGTGTGTGTGTGTGTGTGTGTGTGTGTGTGTGTGTGTGTGTGTGTGTGTGTGTGTGTGTGTGTGTGTGTGTGCGTGTGTGCGTGTGCCTGCGTGCGTGGGCGCTTTTCTCTCTGTACGCGTGTGTGCACATGTGTTGATGTCTACGTCTATTTCTGACAAGCAGGTGGTCTCTAATGATAATGACCAGTTGATGTCGGGCTTATAACACAGAGGAAGGAGTCGTCACATTGCTCAGAGCGACTTGGGGGTGAATCCAAACGGGTCACATCCACAGCTTGGAGCGGGGTTTAAATCCCATCAGGATGTCAAAACCGGCCTGGCCTGTTTCTCCAGGCCAGGCAGGACAAAACAGACACGCAGACAAACCATAGCAGCTCTCTACAGACGCACTGCTTGTGTGTGTGTTATTTCTCGGAAACGCATTTCATTTCCATTCGCAGAACCAGCGGACCATGCCCACGCCCCCGCTTCGCAGACATCCACAAAAGTGCAGCCCGAGCCCCAGAATGAAGACTCGTCCCCGGCCCTGGAACATCTGGACCTGGAACAACTGGCCGCGGTTCTGCGTGTGTATCCGGACGCCACTTCAAGCGCCGAAAACCTCATCAAGCGGTCAGCGGTGAAGCACTTCTCCTCGCCGCCACCAAAACTAAATGTGTGTGTGAAGTGGATCAACATCTAAATCTCTGAAGGATCGTCGTTAATTTTTCTGTGAATCAAACCTTAGGCTGCCATTGATGTGTCGCTCATCATTGCTCCTCAAATCAATATTCAAAAACAGTCCCGATCTAAACGTTGCCTCGCGTTCTACATTGTGGAGCTAGTATTGTGATATGCATCTTACTTTCATTTGCATTCATCTATTGATATAGCACCTTTCAAAACAAAGTCACAAAGTGCTTAACAATAAGAACAGATAATCAAAGACAATAAGAACAATGCAAGATATTACAAGATGCAATTAAAAAGATCCATAACGTAAAAAAGATAAAATAAGAAAAAAAGATAAAATAATTGTAATAGTTAACGAATGCTATTTGTTTATGATATGGACAATTATTAATGCATTGTTTTTTATTGTTTTTATTATTATATTTATATATATTATATTCTAAAGTATTTGACTCAGAAAGGAGTTAATAAACTGTTGATTGCTGAGCAAAATTTAAAACTGTTGTTCTCCACTTCGTATTATCCACAAACCAGCCTGTGGGCCTTACCTGCCCAGATTCCCCTAGATCTGGCGCCGGTAACAAAAGCCAATAGATAAAAGTGAGTCTTAAGAAGAGATTTAAAATGGGGTTTTCCTGCCTAACTAGAGCTACAGTGCGGACAGCTACAACCCGTCTCTGAGCAGTCAGCGCCGTGAACCTGAGAGCGAAGCCGGCTGTGAGCAGAGGACCCACCTGGTCTGACGCTCCGGCGCAGGACGTTGAAGTAGTGCCGGTTCACCAGGCCGTACACTCGCTCTGCGCTCCGGGGCCCGGCCACGGCGTCCAGGTACCTCCTCTGGGCCGGGGTCAGCTGGGGGTGCTGGAGCACGGGGTGGTTCTATCTTGTGTAAGTTTATCCCTGACAAACTTGACAAAACTTTCAAGCCTGTCATGGTGTCTCTTTTATAAATTGTTTTAAAATGTATGCCCATATGAATTGTGACGGTGTGATTGTCATGTATACCTTTAACAGACACACCTACATGCTTACATTACCAGGGGACCACAATCGAAATAAGCCTATGGGCTCTTTTTTTTATTCTTTTGACCTGATGCCTACCTTTGGACATGTGTCAATAAAGTATTTCAATCAATCAAACTGTCTGACCCAGTAAACTGCCATTTGTAGGGTGTCATTAAAGGACTTACCACTGTATGATGCTGTATTCGTATGGGAACATGGGGATCACCGATCAGTAATACTGGTTTTAGCAGTATCAATACCAACCTACTGGTCTTCATTAATATACATTTAATATACGAATGTAGAATCATTGCAGAGTTTACCGCTGGCCACTATAGATAGTATTTGATTAAAGACCGCTGACCGACTCAGTTAGGAGTCGGTCGTGTTTGCATTACAGGCATTACTGTTACAGTCAGAGGTTGAATATGAAGCTGTTAACGTAATTCATGTAAGCCCATTATCATTTATAGGCTACATTGTTGTTGACAAGGTTGGTTAAGGTCCTGATAATATTTTGTTAGGCATGTGCATGTCGGAATTACAGTGAAGTGAGCAGGGTGTGTGTGTGTGTGTGTGTGTGTGTGTGTGTGTGTGTGTGTGTGTGTGTGTGTGTGTGTGTGTGTGTGTGTGTGTGTGTGTGTGTGTGTGTGTGTGTGTGTGTGTGTGTGTGTGTGTGTGCCTGTGTGTTGTGTGTGTGTGCGTGTGTGTCCCTCTGTGTGTGTGCGTGTTTCCCTCTGTGTGTGTGTGTGTGTGTGTGTGTGTGTGTGTGTGTGTGTGTGTGTGTGTGTGTGTGTGTGTGTGTGTGTGTGTGTGTGTGTGTGTGTGTGTGTGTGTGTGTGTGTGTGTGTGTGTGTGTGTGTGTGTGCTGTGTGGTGTGTGTGTGTGTGTGTGTGTGTGTGTGTGTGTGTGTGTGTGTGTGTGTGTGTGTGTGTGTGTGTGTGTGTGTGTGTGTGCCCACATGGTTTCGGATCAATAGAGCGTGCATGTGGAGGCTGTTTTCTTAACCAATCAGGACGCAGCATTCGAGCTCATTCTACAAACCGAAAGTTTCTATCGGGAAAATGGTCGACTGATGCATCCTTCAGCAAACAGACGGAAGATCGAAGCTCAGGAGGTTATTCACTGCACGACAGCAGTTGGACCGAATCATCCCGAGAGCGGCCAGGAAAAAATATCTTTCTATACAAATAAATAAACAAAAGAAGACAGACATGGTTCCATGGTGGAAGAAAAGAAGGTCGACTACCTCTGCTACTGACGGTAAGGCTGTTTCTTGTGTGTTACACAGATATATGCGTGTTTGTTTGTCTTTTTGTGTGCCTGTGTGCGTGTGTGCGTGTGTGTGTGTGTGTGTGTGTGTGTGTGTGTGTGTGTGTGTGTGTGTGTGTGTGTGTGTGTGTGTGTGTGTGTGTGTGTGTGTGTGTGTGTGTGTGTGTGTGTGTGTGTGTGGCGCGCGCGCGCGGGCGCGTGTTTCTCTGTATGCGTGTGTGCACATGTGTTGATGTCTATGTCTATTTCTGACAAGCAGGTGGTCTCTAATGACCGGTTGATGTCGGGCTTAAAACACAGAGGAATGGCGTCGTCACATTGCTCAGAGCGACTTGGGTGTGAATCCAAACGGGTCACGTCCGCTTGGAGCGGGGTTTAAATCCCATCAGGATATCAAAACCGGCCTGCCCTGTTTCTCCAGGCCAGGCAGGACAAACAGACACACAGACAAACCAGCAGCTCTCTACAGACGCACTGCTCGTGTGTGTGATTTCTCGGAAACGCTTTTCATTTCCATTCGCAGCACCAGCGGACCATGACCACGCCCCCGCTTCGCAGACATCCACCAAAGTGCAGATGGAGCCCCAGAATGAAGACCCTGACCCACCCCCGGCTCTTGAACATCTGGACCTGGAAAAACTGGCCGCGGTTCTGTGTGTGGATCCGGACGCCACTGCCAGCGCCGAAAACCTCATCAAGCGGTCAGCGGTGAAGCACTTCCCCCCGCCGCCGCCAGGGGGCGACGGGGGGAAGTTAACCTCGGAGGATATGAAGGAACACCTGAATAGCGTGAGGCGGGCCGTGCACAACGAGCTGCAGCGGCTGATCCCTCTGCGCGAGAAGTACAAGAACCTGGCCGGTCTGGTGCTGTCGTACCACCGCCTCGCGATGGACCTCGTGCACACCCTACTCGAGAGGATCTCGTCGTCACAGCAGGCCTTTGTGCTCCTGGAGTGGCTCTGCAACGCTTACTTTAGGTTGTCTGCCTAAACACACACAAGCACACACGTACACACACAGGCAGACGACACACAACTACACGAGTAAACGCATTCATACAGACAGACAGACAGACAGACAGACAGACAGACAGACAGACAGACAGACAGACAGACAGACAGACAGACAGACAGACAGACAGACAGACAGACAGACAGACAGACAGACAGACACGACATACATGCATACATACATACATACATTCATACATACTACATACATACATACATACATACATACATACATACATACCATGGGCGAGCGGTCATAATAAGCTATAAATGCAGTGCATGCCCAAGCCCTTCAATAAAAATAATTGAAAATATTAATCTGGCAGTGTGTTCAATTATACAATAGGCCTACCTTAGTTTTACTGTTTTGGTCTTAAATCCGTGCCTAATCTGTCCCGTTTCGCTTGCGAAAAGCTGGAAAGCTGACAGCTTGTTTCGCGCATGCGCACTGTGACACCGACTAGTACAGTTGCTAAAGGCCGTGTTTACTGTAGATGAGCGTTTTGAATGGCAAAAAAGCTGTCAGTGAAGCAGCTTATCTGCCAACGCGCATGCGCAAAAATAGTAGCGCCGCAGAGAAATGCGGCGCTACTAGCCTAGTTAGTTTTAATGACAGACAGACCATCAATCCTGCATCTCTCGATTGCTAAACTATCTTTTAGTTAATCTCTGTCATAACTAACAAACTAACAGAGGACAGGCGGGCCTAGATTCATCTTTTCTTGTTTGATTGCAGCGGGACGTCCAGAGTTCTCTGGATGAGATCTTTCAGCACCAGGAATCAGAGTTTTGGAGGTCCTGTGCAGCCACGGGTGAGTTTGGAGCTGACGAGAGGAATCGCTGCTGACGACCGCTTCGTTACATTTTTCTCATTGAAAAACTATACAACTGGCATTTAGATGATGTTCTCCATAAAAAAATAAGTGAAATACTGTAATAACAATTCGGTTTTAGTAATCAACCGCTTATAGTGATCAAATGTACTCTGGACCAACGTGATCACTACAAGCTGTTTCCACTAACCATATTATATTTTTTATTAAAAAATATAATGCCCCCCCACGGGCGCGCATGGTAGGCCTATTGACACTTCAGCATGACCACAGTAAAAAGTCACCGCTCGCCACTGATTACATACATACATACATACATACATACATACATACATACATACATACATACATACATACATACATACATACATACATACATACATACATACATACATACATACATACATACATACATACATACATACATACATACATAGTTAGACCTTTAGCTCTAGATAGGACCTTGTAGTTAGAGCTGTAGTTCTAGATAGGACCTTGTAGTTAGACCTGTAGCTCTAGATAGAACCTGTATTTGTCGACCTTAACACCCTGGTTGTGCCCTCACAGTCGGGGGTTCCTGGGAGACCCGGACTTCAGTGAGAACCAAGAGAGGAGTTCCCTGGACATGAACCTGTACTCTGAGACGGTCGTATGCGTCAACCAAACGCTCCGGACCACACTGGAGGTAGGAAGACATGCTGCAGGAACTAGAACACCCCCAAGATAAAATGGTACTTATTATACTATTATTAATCAAAGACAGGCCATCAATCCTGCATCTCTCGATTGCTAAACTATCTTTTAATCTCTGTCATAACTAACAAACTAACAGAGGACAGGCGGGCCTAGATTCATCTTTTCTTGTTTGATTGCAGCGGGACGTCCAGAGTTCTCTGGATGAGATCTTTCAGCACCAGGAATCAGAGTTTTGGAGGTCCTGGGAACTCCACACAGACGTCATTAAGGTACTGCAGACACAGGACGGTTCTGCACATTGGAATAACGTTAATACTATGTAGAAACATATCAGCAGAATATATTGAGGATCCAAAATATGCTTTTTTTCTGAAGTGCATCGATGGACCGATTGTCAGAGCGGAGTCCATCAGTGAGAACGTGCAGGAGTTCACCCGGCAGATCTGCCTCCTCAAACTCCAGGAGTTTCTAGAGAGGTATGTCGTCCTATGTCGACGATTGGTGTTTCCATGGTACCATTGTGGCTTTGCACGATGCTTGTTGTTAAGTGGTTTGCAGTCAGGTTCTTTGGCTGTCAAGAGGCCAAAATGAGTCCTCCTTCTGGCTGTAGGTTCACAACGGCCAAACGGGAACTTCTGAAAAGATACAACAAAACTCCCAAGATGACTGTGGAGACCTCCCTCAAGACACTCAACACGCTCCATGGCCTTGTGTGAGTAATGGGCCATGCCTCATGCTACATGCTAGAGTGTGCGAGCATCTGATCCATGTTAACATGTCTGATCCATGTTGCATGTCTGATGTTAACATGTTTGAAGCATGTGAGCATGCCTGGTATTTTTTCTTGTTTGCATGTTTTGTATCTATAATAGATACAATACATATATATAATATACAGTATATTGTAGGATAGTTTCACGGCATATCAATAAAAGGTTCTTGTTCTGCAGGAGCTACATCCAACCCTCTACTGATGGAGGAACCAGGGACCTCCCAGCGGAGGAGATCCTGTCCTCACTGAGGACAATGGAGACCAACGCCCAGACGTCCATGGGAGAG